>JAGYYM010000031.1:0-16228 GCA_021439955.1 Certesia quadrinucleata | reverse complement strand
ACTCAGGTGGGATATTGACCAGGCATTCCCCAATTATGTATGTGATATCAGGTTTGACTCATCAGACATGGCTGGCACTTGCGGACTCCCCGCTGAACTAAGACTAGACAACAGCCATGTTACCATTGAAATACCTGACTCTACTCCTGCCAAACATTCAATCCACCTAGGTGCTAACTCTATTGGGATCTCCAACCCAGTCACAATAGCTGCGTGGGTGTACATAGATATCCAACCTCTGAATGATAAGAGAGGAATGCCATTCTCTGTAGGGTAGGCCAATTCAAGTGTCATCACCAATTCAATGTAACTTGCTCTATTCATATCACAAACACCATCATTGGATTTCAAATACTATCTGGGACTCAAGTAGCTAAGCTCAGGTTTTGTGGAGGAAATTAATCTTGGAGGGATTAAGTCAAAAGAAGGTAGGCAGAAGAAATGGATTCAGATGCATGTAGTCAGATAAAACTTTGCTGGCTACTACTTATATGAGTACAGCAGATATCAAGGTGTTCTTACTACATCTCAAAGCTTGCCTACTAACTTCCTATACCACCATTCATACAACTTTGGATGTAAGTACCAGGCTCCTGTGAGTAGTGGAGACTGTTTTAAGGGGAGAGTGAGAGACTTCACTGTGTACAATACCTTCATCTCTCCCAGTAGCTTCAATGCTATGTACACAGGACATAGCTACTACTACACTAGAGTTGCCTACCATAACAGTCTGATAGGGTTAAGTTCATCATACTACCATGCCAATGCTTACTCAGGAGCTTCAGACCACACCTATGCTCGGAGTGAGTTCATCATGAAGGGGTACACAGTGTCCAATGCAGCATTCACCAATAACATAGAGAGCTTCATTTATGATGATGCTACCACAAGGCTAGATCCATATATTTCTAGATCTGATAACACCTAATTTGCTGCCAACACTAAGTATTATACATAAAATGGGTAAATTGTAGGCTAGTTAGTAAATGAGTAGGAGTACACTGAGAACTATGTGCTTAGACTCTCGTTCTTGGTGCCTTCAACTCTAACAGGAGACCAAAATATCTTTATATTAGGAGGCAAACTAATAGTGACTACACACCTTTCTGATAGTGATAAAATATCTTCAAACCACTACAATCATGTCTTAGCAGTATCGAATGTGCTAAATCCATATGCAAGGGACACATGGAACACTCTCACAGTGGGGTACTCTAAAAACACTGTTAACAAGAGGAAGGTGTTTGTCAACCAGAGATTAGTCATCGACTCCACTCAACTCAACACCCCAGCTATCATGTCAAACCATATCTTAAATATTGATGCATCCTAAGATGTTTATCATTACAATGTTCCCATATCTAATGTACTCTTTCTTAGGGATAATCATATGGATCTACCTGAATTTGCCCCTGACCACCTCACCCAGCTACTGCACAATAGGATCAACCCTGTGCTATTTGACTCCTCCACCAAGGGCATAAACTTGATATACCATAGGTAGCTAGATGACATGTTCCCTACACCTTAAACATGGGATTCTATGTTTGAAACAGCCTACACTAATGGAAGGTGGGTGTCTCCATCCCCTTTCTACCAGTCAACTACCACCATCACTGTTACTAAGGAAACTGAGGTTAACATGCATTGTAACCATGGGTGGTAGTACTGGAATGGTAAAGTATGTGCTGATGGCAGAGTCCTCACTTTTGGTGGGGAGACAACTACTTCTAAGTAGTAAATAGGTGGGCTTGTACTGACTACCCCTGATATAAGCACTCTAGCTGAGTATACTGTGGAGTTTTGGTACCAACCTAACCAATACAGCACTGAAGCTAGCATTGAACTATACCATACCAGATAGAATAGACCAACTAATCAGATTAAAGCTATGAGTTTATTTGTGTCTACAAGCAATACTTAGTACAAATTCAATTATGATGGAACTGACACTAGTATATTCACAGATGCAAAGAGTGTATCGGCCCATTGGAGGTTGATTCAAGCTATTTGCAAATCAACTGAACTCAAACTCTATGCATCAGGCAAAACAGTTACTGCTACTAAAACTATCACAGGTCTGGTTGACTGGAAGTATAACATGAACTACTTTTAAATCTCCAAAAACACTGGAAGGATGGTGGCTATTTAGCACTTTAAGTTGTTTAGTGTCATCACTAGAGTTGCCTGGAATGAGTTCCAAGCACACAGTCAAGGGGATAACACAGGACTACTTTCATATTGGCCTCTGACCTACGAGGGTGATGGGTAGTACATTAGAGATGTGATAACTGGAGCATAGAGGTCTGTGAGGGATTCATATTGGGTAGAGCCTAAAGCCCAGCTTGAAGGGTATGCAGAGATGTTGGTCATATGTGACAGGGACTATAGGTTCAGCCTAAACAAAAGAGTGTGTAGACCTAAGAATATGTTTGGATATGAACACTTCCCATAGACCACACCTCCACCCTTGAACTACCCTACTCATGCAGTGGGAGCTGAGGAATGGACTATAGAATCATGGTTGAAAATAAAGTACGAATAAGCCTCAGATATAGTTGATAAAGTTGATATATTCTAGTTCAGTAACTGGAATATATTCTTTGTGGTAAACTTTGAGTTAATTGGAGGGGTGCCTAAGTTTGGTACGCTAGTGGACCCGGTGATTGTAAGGTATGACATAACGAACCTCAGGAACACTTGGGTTCACTGGACATTCACTTGACTGAGGTAGTACGATAACACCAATATGAGTGCAACTGACTTTAAATGTGAAGTGTACTGGAACATCAACACTGTACAAGCTGTCAACCCATGCAGTGCTAGTTACTTATAAGACATCACTCTAAGAACTGGGTAAGCATTCGCAGGTGGCGAGACCAAAAAGGTGTTTATAGGTGTTAGAGAGTTGAGAGTGTGGTCTGAGCATATGACCACACATGAGATCATTGATAATAGTGAGAGACTCGTGCCCCTCAATACTCCCAATCTAGAAGTTGTTGTAAGGTATGATGAGTATACATATTTTAACTACCCTACTAACACGAATCTTGACCTTGATCTATTCTAAAGGTACTATAATCTGATTGAGTATGACGAATCACCTACCTTTCATATGAACTGCCCTCCAAGCTCCACTATTCAATTTGCAGATAAGAAATGCTAACTACAGCCGCCTATATATTTCACCCCTTCTAACGCTAATGGAGTTCCCTTCTATCTAGAGACTGCTACCTTCTCTCCTTTCTTCACTGACACAGAGAAGAGTTATGCCATCCACTTCTATTTCCACTGCCTATCCAGCCCAACAGCAGAGCTTAAGATTCTAGCTCACTTAGGAATATTTGAAATCACTCTTGATGCTGCACTCAACTTAAGGCTTAAGCTGACTAAGGCAGATTCTACAGTGCTCACCCATACAATTGCTAACTTCATCACATGTGGAAGCACTATTTAAAAGGAGTACTTCAACATCAAAGCAGTACCTGACCAACATGAATTCCAATTCAAATTTGTGATGCAACCTAGCAAAGACTATACATTCACAGGTATTAAAAATTCAGACATTCCCTCAGTAGCAGCTCATTATATCAATATAGGAGGAGCACTCACACAGGGTAAATTTGTCTACTCCGATGTATATGTGTTCAATCCAGCCCCAAAAGATAACCTACTTAAACAACTAAGGAGCACTAATCAGCAAAACATAGGATTATATGAAAATGGAATGGTGAAGGACTTCGTCTACTCACAAACCTCAAAGTATGCGACAAGTGCCACACCTACTTAAAGGTACTACTTCACCTAGCACAAAGGTTACCAGTCAACCCATTATAGTGATAGAGATGTGGGCATGACAGGTCCTCCTGTATGCCCATGGGGTACTTACATGGACTATAAATCATAGACATGTGTCAAACCAGGAGCATTGTTCTTCAAAGGCACCTCATACTAGTCATTCACTACATCTGGGTTCAAGCTGGGTAGTGAGTCAACCCACATGTACTGGATGAATGTCAACTCAATCACACAAACTGCTACTTTCTATTACCTAGGAAAAGTATTGAAACTTCAATTTGGACCAACTCACCCTACATACACCATCAAGCTATAGTTATATGATTGTGCAGGTACTATTCAGACAGCTGTTACTTCTAGTATCACTAGCAATCTAAAATCCTTGGGATGGTTCAGAGTGAATGTGGTCCAGTTTATAGACAAAACCATCTATCCATGGGACTACAGATGGATTATAGCTATTAACGGAGTGTATGAAACCACTCTGAGGACATCCCCCTGTTTATCATATGAGAATACGACTATCACAGTGACTAGACTAGGGTGGAATAGTGCTAATGATAACAAAGCAGCAGCTCAGAGACTGATGGTATTTGGACACACCCTGAGTGTTGGGGAAATGAGAGCACTTGCTAATTATGATGTGAATGTGGAGTAGTACAGGATGAGTCTATTGATGTATTATAAGCTCACCTCAAGGTACCTGACAGAGTATGACATGACCTCAGATACAGTGTCTACTACCTTTGCAGACCCTGGCATTGATAGCACTGTGCACTATGTCACTTGGATTGATGGTCCCAACCCTCCTATGTCAGGTTACTCTCTCTGCACCTCTTGTGGGAACAATGTGAACAAGTACAGAAGGTAGAACAAGTATCTGTTCATCCCTAGCACTGCCAACCCTATTGATTAGACCAAGGTAACAAAACCATTCACTATTAACCAAGGTCTCTCCCACTCATTCTGCATTTACAAAATGCAAACAGCAGGGGCCTACTCATTTATTTTAACTAAACAATTGAGAAATGCCCATCTATGACATTTCTCAATATGATAGTATATAAACTTAGTTTTGAAATTCTTAATACTTTACTGAATACTTTTGTCCCTTATCTCAAAACCCTTGTTCAATTTTATCCATTTGTACCAGAGTATTTATTGCTATAGCTGGGAATAGTGAAAGATTAAAGGGTGTATGTGAAGAATAATCAATATTTATCTATTAACCATTTATTATAATTTAGAAGGATCATCCATTCTTTACTTCATTTAATTAATAATTGGGTTTTAGTGTATATGCATGTTTGGGGACCAAAATATTTACTAGGAAAAGATTTGTTAGTGAGGAAAACCATAACGCAGGAAAACAATTCTCAAAACCTTATTTTATACAAAAAAAGTGTAGAGATTCGATTTGGGTTAGTGATTTGGTATTCATTAACACCCACATCTAAAAGATTTTTGGCACAGTGCGCGGGATAATATCTGAAATATTTGGTAAAATCTCAAAGTTTTTCACACTGAAAAATATTTTGAGCACAATGATACTTTTCCCTTTGTAAATCTACTTTTATAAATGCTAATTTTGGTTTCCACATATGTTCTTAGTGAATTTCCAGGTTAAGGAGGACTTACAGCACATTCTACTCCACCAAATTTTACATTAAAGTCATTTATGGGTGTAAATAATGTAAACTTCGTAGACTCTGCATTTACTTTATATCATTTTGGATGGTTCTGCATTGCGAATGGGTATCAAACATTGGCCCCACCAGCCACAGGCAGCAGCAGATATATGCTGCATGACCAAGGAGGCACAGTGCAACTTAAACATGAAATTGAATCATTTGCAGGAGAATACTTTGGTTCCTAATTACCCACTAGCTATGCTTTTTTCCATGTTGGATCCAATCCTTAGACAACCCATGATAACTGCCATTGCTTCATTTCAGAGTTTAAGCTGTTTGGTGAGTACATCCCTCCTGGGTATATGTCCAAGTACATTATGAGGAATTATATATCTCCCCTAGACTACCCTGGCCTTAAATCTTACTTCAGATACAATGAGGCTAGTGGTAACACAGTATTTGATATAGTGGATGGTACTTCACTCAGTTTTAACCCCCACTCCTAAGCATCCTCAGCATACTGGGCTAGGCCTGATCAACTATTCAGAATGTGTGAATCCCATTCACTTTATATCAAGAAATCCATAACTGAGGTGGGGTACTGCCAAGCAAGGAGGAAGTATTACCAGATGAAAGGTAGGCTTAATTTCCTAGTAGACGACAGTGCTATTGAGGCAACAGTAGGGTTCTGGTATATGATCAAAGCCATGCCTAACACATTCAATGTGATTATATCAAATAGGTAATAGTACCAACTGTTTACCAATAACACAGTTGGCATGGTCTCAGATCCTGCAGGTACACAATAGGTAGCTAACACTGCAGTGCCACCACAGGTCAACAGTAAATGGACCTACACAGCTGTTGGGTATTCATAGCCAGAGGAGAGGATTAAGATTCTTATATACGATGGGGCGGCTCTTAACTGGACTCTAGTGGACATCACCTCTTTCATCCAGACATATAGCACACTCACATCCACTAGTGTTAAGATATATGATAGCTACCAAGCAGCAGCAGAGATCTATTTGAAAGAAGTCACGTACTACACCAAACTACTTCACACTGAGACAATCTAGTACAGGTATAACATAGCATTAAACAAACTCAATGAACTCAAGGCATTGATTGCTTACTACAAGCTAGATGAGTCAGGAGGCAACCTGGTCTTCAGTTCATCATGGCACATACGCAGAAGTGCATGGCCCACTGAATCACTCAATGAATGGCACTATCTTAAGGATTTCACTGCTGATACCATGACTAGCCAAGATCGATGTTTTTTGCCTGGGTACCATATCACTGATAACCACTGTGAGAGGTTCAACTATGGGTGTGATGCATGTCCTGATGCTAACAATTTGAGGCAGTGTAAAGGAGACCCAGGTCTGCCTGGAAACTGCTTGTTACCTACTTATAGTTATAAATATGATGCAGATTCTAATGAATACCTGCAATGCCACCCTGATTGCTTGACTTGTAACTTCCCAGGTAGGAACTTCCAGTGCATCACCTGTAGAACCAACTTTGGCTTAACAGGAGTTAACAATATATGTAACATCAGCTGTGCTGAAGGGTCTGCTCTTGACACTATTTCCTAATGGGATCCATTTTGCTTCCCTTGTACTCATGCCTACTGTAACTGTCCATCAAATGACTTTGGTAACTGCACCAGCTGCACAACAGCTTCATCTGCATTGTATATAGTGAATGGTGGGAATGGGACTGAGAGGAGATGTGTGCTTTCTTGTGGGACTAAGAAGTATTATAACACATTCCTGAGTGCATGCCAGGACTGCCATGCCACATGTGCTGACTGCACTGGTGGATCTGACCAAGAGTGTTCATCATGTGTTGACTCACTCTCCCTTCCTGACCCATCACCAGTAGGGTAGTGTAGGGTGGTATCATGTGCTCCAGGTGAGTATCAAGTAGGCACTTCCTGTCTTAACTGTCACTCAACTTGCCTTACGTGCACTGGTCCTTTAGCCAACCAATGCTCATCATGTCCTGGGAACCAGACTACACTTGTGAATCTGAACAACCAATGTATAGACTGTGCAACTCAATTTGCTCCTAACCTATATAAGCCTGTGTCTGGCACCTACTGCAAGCAGCTGTGTAACTCTGCTGGTATCAACTTGGGCAGTGAATTCTATGTATAGAACCCTTCAGACTACTGTAATGATGGTAATATGGTTGACCTAGATGGGTGTAGTTCAGCGTGTGGAATTGAGAATGGGTGGGTGTGTGAGAATGGTACCTCTACTACACCTGACTAATGTAGGTTTAACTCCACCCCTACACCTAAGATAGACAAGGTAATAGTAGGCAAGCCATTTAAAGTGTATGTTACGTTTGACATTCTCATGTAGATTCCTATTAGTAGTCTGCAATCTGACATATCAGTCAGCATATCAGGGTCAAAAAGTAGCTACTCCTTCACATGGACCTCAGTGGTATTCACCAACACTACACAGAAGGACACCTTCATAATAGAACTAATGATGACCAGCTCACTGGTGGGAACTGAGAAAGTACAGGTGACATTCCACAACAAGGCCAAGTTTAAAGATGACTATGGGAACTAGGTAGGGTAGGACACAGTAGAGGGAGACATGCCTAAGTATGAGTACATATCAGATAGTTAGAAGGCAGCTGCTGAGAGTACAGGAACCATAGTGATGGTAGCAACCATGTCAACATTTGCTCTGAATGTGCTGATGGCCATGTTCCTAGGGGGAGCTATGCAGAAGATGTTTGACTTTGTGAACACCATTTAGATTATATTCTACATGCCACTCATCAATATATTCTTCCCTCATTTCCTTAAAATGGTGCTGTCCATGATGGACTTTGCCTAGGGTAACATTGAACTGCCCTTCACAGTTCCTGACATATTTGGTGACTATATCATTTTCACAGAAAAGCTTGATGATGCTCCCCTCAATGATAGGTTTGATGAGTTCGGTATAGGCAGCAGTGTGATTGCTAAGTTGTACTCTTCCAAAATATTTTTCTGGCTGATGTGTGGTCTGTTCTACCCAATTGCACTGTTACTTAAGTTTGTGACTAGGAAGCTAAGAGGGAAGGTATCTGGGTATATAAAGGACAGATTATTGAAATTGGAGTAAGGGTATAGGTACAACAATCTGATTAGGATGCTAATGGAACTGTACTTGGAGATGACTCTGTATGCCTACATCAACTTCTACTATATCAAATTTGGATCATACTCCCAGGCCACCTCCACCCTCATGGCATTTGGGTTCATCAGCATAGTCACGTGGCTGCCTCCAATGGCCTCATACATAATACAGAGGAACTACTCCATCATCTCGTCTGAAAGGTTTGAGGATAAGTTTGGAGCTTTAATTGAAGGGATCAACATCAACCATGTCAACTACTTCCCTCTGCACTACTTCTCCATATTCCTATACCGTAGGTACATCTACGTGCTCATCCTAATATTCCTACGTAACTTCCCTACAGCCCAGATGGCTCTGTGTGTGGTGAAGAGTTTTGTGAACCTGTGTGTGGTGAGTGTGCTTCGTCCATTCAGTGACTGTGGGTCTGTGTTCTTGTCTATATTCAATGAGGTAGTGATCCTATTCACTTTCCTGACCTCCTGCATGTACATCAACCCTGGGTATAACGAGTAGGTGGGCAATGTGTTTGCCTATCTGATTGCTGTGATGATAGGGGTGTTCACTGTGGTCAATGTGCTCATTGTGACTGTGTACACCATTGCTGAGCTATGTGGGAAGGTCAAATAGGGGATTGCTAAGATTAAAACTATGAGGAAGTAGAAGGCTAAATAGAAGGTAGGAGACAAGGTAGTACTCAATGATAGCACTACTGTCATGAATAATGAGACTATCAACACCACTGCATAGGGTCTTAATGGTAATTAAGTCCAATCTGACCAATTTCCCCATCAGAGTAAGTTGCCATTTGTCAAACCCAATGCAGATGGAATAGTTTCTAAGCACAGTAAGTCAAAAAAGAAAAAGAAGCCTAAGATGAAGAAGTCAACCACTAAGAGCTTATTGAAGAAGAGGACAGCCAAGAAGAAGGGGGTTAAGAGGTACAAGGGAAAACACCCAGACATGCCAGTCAAGCAATTCAATGAGGACCAGACCATCGACTTGCTTGAGAATGATGTTGAAAATGAGTTCCTAGGCCTAGATTTCGACAGGAAGAAGTTTGGGAAGGGCGATCAATTCAATAAAATGAAGAAGAACCAGATCACTAAAATTGTTGAATTGTGAATCCTAATATTGACTCTGTCCTCAGGGGTGGGTTCACAAATTGATTCCAAATAGCTGGAGTAGCTACTGCAGTTTCCTTTGGAATCTAACTCTTGTTCTAAAATCAATGCAGAATTCCTCATAGTTCTGTTTGACTAAGGCATCGGTGAGTGTGTCTGCATGATTCTCTGGTATTTTGAGGGAAATGAGGGTGGATTTAACTAGAGGTTTGACTAGCAGACTCCAGTTCTTGTTGCCCTCCTCCTTCCTCAATAGTTCTTTTATCTCAAAGAGTTTAGCCTATTCTGGCATGCGTCTTCTTGGGTGTGGTCTTGGTGGGTTTGTTGTATTTGGTCTGTAAGCAGGAGGGATGTTGCTTATGATAGGTCTGGACCCACCAACAAGTAAGGATGGAGTCACCGTTTGACCATTGTATACTATGTCCTTGATACTCAGCTTGTCCTTCTCTTGCTCAAACTTCTATTTAGTGTCGATCAGAGTTTAGAACTGGGCATCGTAGTGGGAGATGAACTGACTGAGTTGGACCCTGATGAGGGTGTCATACTTAGCCACTACCTCCCTCTTGGCACTCTTGAGAATGTCCTCAAACCCCACACACTTCTGGGCAACGAACCCATCCAATATCTCCACACTGCACAATGGGCATTTTGATCTCTCACCCCCAGCCATTAAAGTCTGAGCACAGTTCAAGCAGAGTAGGTGCTAGCATGGCAGAGTGCAGATGGGTTGTTTCAATATTTTATGCAAGCACACTGGACACTCATGTACCGACCCCTTATCCGATTTACTCTATTGCCCCTCCTCTTGTTTAATCTCCTCTTCCTCCACTTTCACAACTGGTTCATTATTACTTGATTCCATTATAATTATAAACTATTTTAAATGTCAAATTTATTAATAATAAGAATTTTCTTTGAAGAAATATGGACCGTTAAGTCAAGAAGAGTTGTACGGTAAACTCGAAGGAACAGTCAGCCAACCTCAAACTATCTAATAACAGTAAGCCCTCCCTTGCATAACCTCCACAGCCGCCCCAGACAAGAAATAATCAGACAAGGACTTCACTCCAATCAATGCATAGGACACCATTGGCAAACAGACAGCCAAGGCCAAGGAAGCCACAGGGTCTCTCTTAGATGGTGACACCATCAAGAGTGAAGCAAAGGAAGGCCTCACCAGCTAGCTCTCACTCTCACCCAAGCACCAACAGACCCCTAAAGCTAAAAATATGATGAAATTAGGGAAACATTCCCCCAGATTCAAATAGATGAAAACAACTCAGATATCTAAGAAAGGCACGAACTTTACCCTGGCCAAGCAGAGAGTGGGGAATGGGACATCACTAGGGGAGACGACCCCCATGCAGAACAGCCACATGAGCAAAGTGACGATTGACATAGGGTAGAACAAAGAAATATAGGAGGATGAGTTTGAGAGAGCCCCTTCCTCTGATGACGGACACCCAGTCAACAATCTGAATAGTGAGGATGACTCAGTGCATATTGAACAAATCAGGAGTGTAGTCCCTGACCAACACAAAAACCAGCAGGAGAAATCCATCCGCAATGAGCAGAAGAAACTCTATAAGACCAAACATAAGTGCAAGGACTCAAGGAAAAAGTCATTTCTACAGGTCAAGGATACCAAGCCAGACCCTAAACCAAATAAGAAAGAGATGAAGAAGATTCCAAAGGAGCTAAGGAAGTAGTTCTCATAGTCAAACATCAAGATCAACCCTACCAGATGGGGTGGATGGTATGCCAATCCATTGAAGGAACACCCCATATCCAAATATGCCAATGACTACCTCACTCTGGGAGAGCCTATCCCACTCGTGGATGATGTCAAGAGAGCAGCCCTCACCTCTAGAGTCAAGAAGAGAAGGTCCAAGAGAAGGAAGTCACTCAGCATATTTGCAGCTAGGAAGGAGAGTGAACTTCAATTGACTGGGTAGGGTCCAGAGGTCTAGATGAGACTACCCAAATCAGACCCAAATGCCATTGGAATCCCACCCATGCATGAGTTAGAATCCATCCTAGGTAAAAAGATGGATAGAGGAGAGTACCTGACAGCGTATAAAATGGTGATGAAGAAGTTGAAGACAGTGAAGAAGAAGTCAGTGGAGGACCTGTACATCTACAAGACCTATGTGCAGATCATGAACACCATCCTAAGCAACCTGGCATTCTCAGATGACAACTCCTACACCCCTCACAAACTCCCACCCACCTCACCTGTCGTTGAACTCACTAACATTGCACAGTTCAATCCCTCATACCTAAACTCAAGAGTTTACTCAGTGTGCTTCTACTTCCTCAAAATGGCTGAGACCCAGACCTCAGTGCAGAGGGAGTGGTAGAAGATTCATGAGCTGTTCACGGTGATGCTGGTGAAGAACCTAAGGATCCAAGGGTACCAGCAGTTCTTGGCCAACAACCACTTCAAGAAGACAAAAGTGAAGACTAAGTTCGACTACAACCAGTACAACTCAGGGGAGGAAGATGGGCAGAGTGAGGGACTGCAGTTTGTGGAGTACAACCAGGCCACCAAACCCTTCGTACACTGCATCAAGCGGTGCTTTAACTTCTTCAGGAACAGAGTTGAACATGATTTCAAGATCATCCTGGCCAAGGTGCAAGTGCTGCTTGATTGGACTTTCTACTGCATACTGGAGGACTCACAGTCAGCCGCACTCAAGGCTCTAGATATGGCTATTGACCTCTGTGAAAGACTGGACCAGATCATAGGCTTTGTGAAGAAAAAAGATAAAGCCAAGAAATCTAAACTAAAGAAGAGGCAATAACTAGCTCTCATTCTGGCGTATGTCTGGTTCATGAGGGTGTTCATAGAGACCAACGCCCAATAAGCTGCCATCAATGAGAAACATGCCATGGAGTATGCACAGCAGTACCTAGCCAGTGGACAGAAGAATGTGGGAGACCACAAAAACTCCATGAAAACACCCTAGAAGAACCTTTGGGTGGCAGAGCAGATACTTTCACTCCTGTAGAAGTACCCCTAGTCCCAAGAATAGCAACCTGATCTAGGGTGGGTGTCTATTAAACCTGAGTCAGCACCAGAGACTGAGAAGGACTAAACCCCCACTATGCCTGTGATCAGCCCTAAAAACCCCATGAACACTACCAAGAGTGTGGGAGAGGAAACATCCAACTCATTTAGATATGACTCAGACCAGATCAAACAGGACCTCATAGACATCCACCTTGCATTTGTTAAAATACAGCTGCTCAAGAACAATATAGTGAAGGACCAAGCCCAGTACAGTAGGAAGGAACTGGTAGAGCTCAAACTGGTGGAGGCTAACCCACAGGGCTCATCCACCCACAGACCACTCACTGCTTCAGGTATTGTCAGGTCTAAGAAACCACCCTTCTATGATAGTCTGCATCACAATGTCAACCTACCACTCAAATAGAAATCTAGAGGAGGAGGTGGAGCACAGGCCTTTGATAAAACAGGCATTCCACCCAACCCTAAACATGATTTTGATGGCTACCAGACAGTTAGTCTTAATCAAGACGATGTGCTTCCAGGGTCCAACAGACCCAATGCACTTGAGATTCATAAAAGGAGGCAGTCAGAAGCACTCCCCAATACTGCAAGGGCTCCTAGGCATTAGAATCTGAAAGATGAACTTAAGAACTTCTGGCCCAATTCAAATGAGTTGAAGTAGAGATAAATTCAAGAAAAGGCTAAAAGGTTTGGCAATCACTTTTTTGCTACTGAGCAATTTGAATTTGAATCCAAGCACACCCACCCATTCAAATCATTTGCCCAGACCAAGACTTAGAAGATCTCCTCCAGAACCCCCTATAGAGCCCATCTGATGAGCAAACTGAAGAGTGTGCATGATGTGACTCTCAAGAAGATCCTGGAGGAAAATGATGCCAAGAGAATCAATGTGATGGAGTTCTTTGAGGACAAACCCAAACCCAAGAATAAGCACAAGAAACGCAGGAGTGAACAAACCTTAGAGAATATGGCTGCTAAACTCAACCCAGTGGATGGGTTCATTCACAGGTCCATCCTAAACAATCTCAAAATGCCCACCCCCCTCAGAGTGGTCAACCCTCACAAGGAGATCACTGCCAATCACAAAGCCTTCCTCGAAATCACCAAAACCAAATCCAACTTCAAAAGCAATTTTGTGCAGTAGATCTCCAATGTTGACAGGAAGGTTATCAAATCTAGAGAGGACGTGTAGGCAAAAAAGTTGTGGAGGAAAGTCAAAAAACTGACTTATAAACAGATCAAAGCAAGGGATGAGCATGTGATGAAGGCTGTGACTGATCTAGAGTACTTACTAGAGGAGATCATGCACCCTAAAGAGCAGGTGGAAGTCAGCATGAACCAGAGCAGGTACTCCGAACACCCAGAAGAGAACCTATCCCTCGAGGACAGGGAGAAGGACCACTTCAAGCACATCAAGTCTAAATACGATATAGTAGGCAGGATGGTTGACAAAAACAAAAACTCAGAACTATTCAGACAGGCCTTTGGGGACCTCATGGCAGAGAACCAAGAGCAGTTTGAGGCAAGGAGAGCCAGAGAGAGAGCCCAAAGGTAGAGATAGATTGAGACACAGAACTAGGGCAGCAACCACCCCACTCTGGATGTGAGGCCACTGAGTCCTGAGCAGTCACTGGTGGATGGAACCAAGGAGGACATCAATGATCAAACTAAACAGGACCAACTTGATACGTTCTAAGACGCAGAGGATGATGATATTGATTAATAAATCAACAGTGCATCTGCCCAGGATAAGGAAATATTCATTAGGAAGAAGAACATGATGCAGATCAATAAATACCTAGAAGCCCTTCAGATAGGACTCAACAACATGGCCCCAGTCAACCTCAGACACAGCACATTCAAGACCAGAACTGCCAAGGAGGAACAGGCCTGCCATCTACAGAAGAGACTGCGGAATGCTATGATCACCTTGCAGAAGTACATTGACCCAGAGAGCCCACTCCATCCTAACTAGAGATCTCCAGGCGAGAATGCATTGAGAAGAGCTAGTTTCTCACAACCCCAACTCCACATAGAGAACAATGCTAACCTAGAGGCATTGGTGGAGCAGATCAAAATCAACTAGTCAGGAGATGAGCTTGAAGATGTGAACCTGCTCAAAACTCAACTCAAGAAGAAGAGGAAGTCAGATTACAGCAGTGTCAAGTCAAAAGGCCGCTTGCTCAGAGAGACTGAAGTGAGGCTGTTCGGCAGTGCCACCCAGACATTTGATCAGTTTTTGAATGGAGGGGATGCTGATGAGGAGGAGATAGAGGATGGGTCTCCCATGCACAAGAGAAGGGTAATGAAGAACAAAGCTGATTAAGAAAATCTATTTTTACCATTCTGAATCAATCATAATTAGTCATCTTTAAGCACTATGGGGGTGGATTAGGTATTTATGAAGTTGGGTTTGCTCTACTTCTCAAGCACTGATGCTGCTGCAGGGGTAGGAGCACCTCCTGCAGGACCATTGTTTCCACCTAGCCCACCAAGCCCTATTTTTGAACTACCACCCATGCCCATCTGAGACATAAGTGCTGCACTCATCTATGGTTCAAACCAAATAATAATGGAACTGACCCTTTTAGAAGTGGGGTAGGGTGTATGCCATAAGTGGGGCTTGGCCAGATCTTGGATTAGCAAAATGGTGGTTAGGAGGTAATACTGGGTGGTGTGGGTTGTTAATAAAGTCAGTGCTCTAGGGTGGGAATAGTGGGTTGGTCCCAGTCAGGGGTTCCATACTGTTGGACCCATTCTGATTAGCCACAGAAGGTGGGACCAACGGGTGGTTATGTGCACTTCTGAACTTGCTTAGGAAGTACTGGTCAGCATCATAATTCTTTTTGTAGATGAGTACAAATGGACATGGTTTGGAGGTCTGTTCAGATTTGGTGTGTTTAAGGTCTGTTTTGGTGGGTTGGTGGTTAGTGCACATGTAGACACACTTGACCTACCGCTTCCGATGGTTGGTGGTTTACCCTTATGGATTAGACACATGCACTCCCTTCTACTTGCACAGATGCATCACCTGCTTGGTCAACTCCTAGTGGGTTTTTTATTACTTTATTTTCTCAATGAAGTCGTTGAATGCTGCAGTTTCGTAAAAGAACTCTCCTCCAAACTCATAGGAGGGAATGGGCCCTACCTTCTTACCCGGCGCAACACCTCCAAGTCCTGAGTCTGGGTTGATGGGTAGGTCCTAGTCTAGTGATGACGTGAGATCATTTGAGAAGGTGTGTTTATTGTATTCAATGATGTTTTATTAGAAGTCATTATCAGACTCATAGCTGTCAGGCACGGAGGAGGGTTCATCTGAGATGGTGGTGGATTCACATTCAGTCCTCAGTATCTGGTCAGTCAGCAGATGCACCAGAGCCTTCTCTGCAAATGACTCAGGTGGGTTTAGCAGATTCTTATATTATTTTGAAACCGCTTCACGGTTTCTTATATAGTGACGCTGCGCTGTGCCTTTTTCTCAGATAATATAATTAA
>JAGYYM010000030.1:0-16427 GCA_021439955.1 Certesia quadrinucleata | reverse complement strand
ACCCATTCTGGGAGCAGATCACATCAGGTAGGGTCACATTGAAGGTTTGGTTTGCCTGTAGGTATACAATTGACTCATAATTCAATGGCACCAGGTCATCATAACTTGTATGGTTAGTAACCAATGAGTACCCAGCACTTGGAGGTGAGGAACTTACCTACCAATACCCTATATAAACTGGGGATGCAATGATGACTTTGCTAGCATCAGTTTGATTAATAGCAAGGTTGAATGAAGTTGAGCCTAGTTGATCCATATAGACACTGAGACTAAAATCTAAGCTCATATCATGGAATCCTCTTTCAATAGGGTATCTCAACATAAATGCTTGAGATGAAGCTTACCATCCCACCAAAATAGATTGACCTGAGTGATGCATTGTGTTCACAGATTTTGTGTTGAAGTAAGTATTGTAAGTACTCAGAGTGTTAATTCCATAGTGAATATCAAATTCAGATTCAAATCCAAAATCATTTGGTAATAAGCGTCCGAAGATAGCAAACTTACTACCTTTCAAAGATTTGATTCCTCTAGGCAAGGTTTATGTTGAAGCCTATGGTGCGATTATCCTGTTAGCAGTGCATACTATAGTTGTAGTGGGTGAGGCTTGGCTGAAGGATGTACATAGGATCCCTCTAGAACTCGTATGTTTACCTGCATGACATATAACTGATCTATCGCTTTATATATGCCCTACCACATTGGGGAAGATGATTTCCTTTGGTCTCCAATCTGTGAATATTAGTCTCTTATACAAGTGTGCATAGGAGCCACCTACCAGGGGTAGGCTGTATTGGTAGGCTTCAACTTCATTCCCAGCCAACTCACTAACTAACAAATATGAGTGTGCGGCATCAACATTGATTCTAGCCATATTTGCAGAATTAATACCTATAAATTTAACTTGAAGATTTGACACAAGGTCATCATCTACCTGAAGCACTGCTTTGTCATCTGACCCAACTCTGACCAGCATATATAGAGTGGTATTGACTAGGGTCATGTGGAAAAACTTGGTTGTTTGAGCCATATACTTGACCTTCTTGGAGGTAGCTAGCCTTGCCATACTTGGCCAGCACCCACTTCTAGATGAGGTTGGTGTTCGCTGTGGGTACTTATTCCACAATAAGAGCGTATGTATACCCTTCACTGTCCACTACCATGTTGGCTACCTCGTCTGAACCTCCAATAGTGGATTCAAAGCTATGTGTGATGGTTTGTGAGTGAGTGAGGTTATACCCATTCACATGGGAGTATTGGTCACCTATGGTTGAACATTTGGGTATGGTAGCAGCCTGCATAAACACTAGAATGCATACCAAAATTGCTAGCTGGATCTTATGTTCTGAGTTTAAAGAAAGGCCCATTCAAAGTTAAAATAATTTGATTTTTAAATTTGTGCCCACTAAATATCTTTTTAAAAATAATTCAAATATGAATAAGAGTCGTTCAATGAACTATGAGGTGATTGAGGAATATGAAAGTATCTAATCTTCAAGGGAAGTACCTATAGGAGATGAAGTAAAGTTTTCTATGGCTCAAGTGGTTGAGAAATTAATGAATAAAAATAAGAACCTTTACCCATTCAAGACAAGGTTGTTCAAGATAATGAAAGAGGATAAAATCTCATTTAATGAACATTATACCAGCACTCCAGCAAGAGTTTGCGCTCTCAAAATTAAAAAGGTATTCGGGTATCTAGGCACATATGTGTTGGATAGGGTATTCGATAACGACCCTGAGCACATCAAATGCTTAAAAGCTGCACTAATCCAACAGAACTATACTGACTGTGAGCCAGAAGATGTAACACACGTTTCACATTCAGACTACTACCAAGCTTAAGACCTGGCTAGAAAGGAAGCCTTGAGGAACACAATCCCAGAAGATGACAGTAGGTTCAACCATAAAAAGTATGAGGAGATAAAGGCCCTAGATGAGGAAGTATTTGGGGAAAGGCATAAATATAGTGCCAAGGTTACAAGAAGTTTACTCAGATTTATCACAGATCAGTATAACAAATGCATCAAGCATGAAGGCAAGTAGGAGGAGTAGATGACCTATACTGCATGGTTTAAAATACAAAGGTCAATCATAGCCTTCCAACTATCCCACCTATCCCAGTTTCCCCTCATCACATCCATTATCAACATTGTCAATATATACAAAGATATCAGTATTAGGGTGTACACAACATAAACCCTTGATAAAGTGGTTGACCATCTCCCTAATCTAGACCTACTTAATTGCCTTGCCATTACTAAGTCATTTCTCCTTGGTTTGTTCATGTTTTATTTAACAGTGTTCACAGCCCTTGATCAATGTGGGCTGGGCCACCCATGGATATCACACATCATATTTGTGATCCTTGTTGCCTACTTAAGCCTAATAGAGGTACTGATCTACAAAATCTCATTCACGAGTGAGTACCTTTCATAGTTCTGGGTTGATAAGAAGGACCCCAGAAAGAATGTCAAGACAAGGTACAATAGAATTTTCATGCTGTCACTTGTTGTGTAGGATTTCATATCCATAGCTGACTCCTATACTGACCTTGCATTCGCCATGAATGCCCTTGTGTGTAAAAACTATTGGTTCTTTGGGTTTTCTATAGTGTCACTCATAATCTCACTCATACCTCATATCCACACTCTATTCACATTGGTATGCTTCAAACTGTACACATTACCTGACTCAATCACACACGAATGGGAGGATAAGGCCATCAAAGCTAAGTTAATGCTCACATGTAACCTAAGCTTCATGTCTGAGTCAAAGTTGCTAGGTCTCCTCACTTACGGATTTACTAGAAATATGAAAGTACATGATTGGTAAAGCTACATCACTATCAACTTGAAGTACCAGTACTCACTTAAATAGATCTATAAAGTGTTCAAAACCTTCGGGGAGGACCTTATTCAGATGGTTGTCTAGATCGTGTATGTGCTCACTGTGGGGAAAGGGGCATCTACTCTAGCCATCTCATTTTCAATTGCAACCACAGTAGTATCGTTCATCATCAGCATCATTGGTTTTGCACTTACTAGGTTTGGGAATCAATATGAGGACATTTATTTTGAGCCTATCTACATCCAAAAAGAGATTATTCATGAGATCAAGAGGGTCATCAAGCTTAACAGATACCAAGTCCAAAATTTACCAATCATTGTGTCAAAAGAAGAGACATGTTAGTACAATAAGTCGCTGTTGGCTAAGATTTATGGTAAATAATGCTCAAAAGCAATCATTTAGTACCTAGAACTTAACAAAATGACATATAGAACATTCATATGTGGAGCTGTGAGGAGGTATAGGCAAAACCAATGTCCATTTGAGATCTAATCATTGCTATTGAAAAGTTTAAATTTGAACACCGATCTCAACATCTATGACCTCTACATTCAATGCTTCAATAAGAAATCATAACTAGATTTAAAAGGACAGGTTAACGTGAACCAACTACATAAAGATGGCATATACAACTTCACATACATGAACCAGAGTGTTAAGGAAAGCTTGATGTTCTATATGATGAAATATGCTAATGAGGAAATTGTGCATGCCTATGAGGATTGTATGGTCAACAACTAGTTTATATACCATCAGAATGTTGATAGTGCTGTCAGGACATTCTAAAGGTGCTTTCAAAGATTGTACATTCCCTATATCATACTGAACCAATTAGAAGGTCTTGGGTATGGTAAATATCAGTTTTCCAATCCTTAAATACTTGTCAATTTACTATATAGAAAGAGTGTGACTCTTTGTTTAGAGTTAAGTAATAGTTTCAACTTACCTAGGTTGAAGGAGTGTAGCAGTTACATGATATTCTGTAATATGACCAAGATAGGATTGGTAGTCAAGCTATCCCTTATGAATACTACTCAGATCCTACTAATACACCATTCAATTTCACCTAGGAACAGAAACATATATTCATCACTCAGCAACACAAATTATAACTATTTAAAGATTAAGCTAAGAAAGACAAGACCCAGTTCACTCCGATTCTTAAATAGCTGATCCTATCATCGATTAAAGGTCTTTAAAAGGAATGTGATAGGTAGATTCTTAAAATAACAATGGCCTAAACATAGTAGTTGTTATAGCATTACCATATTGATGAGTAATGGATTTAATCTGATGATAAAAGTGGGGTGTGTGACTAATGCGGCCGTGTGAAATTCTACTATGTCAATAGAGAGAGTTTATGCGTGATATGCTAAGCTACAGAGTAAAAAGTTGAGCCAGTAATAAATCTGGAACTAAAATGCTAGTTATGTGATGCTACTACTAAAGTTGAGAACATGACAGAGCATCTATTCTACCTCCATAACCCATATAAAGTGGATCAAGATGAGCTATATACCATATTTGACCAGGTTATCGAGTGCCTATTCACCCAAGAGATGACTTCCCAAAGTTCATAGCAGATATAAAACTATATGAAGTCTAAGAACAAGTACAGCTGGAAGTACTAACTAAAACAGCTTCTATACACTATATACCCTGAAGAGTTATTTGAGCCATTTGTAGACATAAAGTGTGAGATCAATGATAATTTCATGGATGACTCACAATACACCTACTCAGGGTATGAATACGGTCCAAGATAGCATGTAACCGATGACACGGTGTGTGAGTACTACTATTCAGACCCTTACTATGCAGATAAGACCAGTGGGTTCCATGTTAAAGTATAGATTGATGAATAAGGTAACAACACACTCACATGTACAGGTCATGAGCATAGCCTCAGTGTGCACATAGATGGAATCACACTTATGAAAGATAGGCAAGGGTAGATAGTCAAATCAATTGATAAACATGGCAACATAGCTACCCATAGTGAGCATATGATGGTATATGGGACTAACAGGGCCATCTACTATAAAGGACCTCTATACCCACCATTATACTAGACCCATAAAGATGGCTGTATTGTCATTAATGGCCATAGATTGTATATCTATGATTATGATCACTAAGGGTACAATGTATTCTATAAACTTCTATACCCAGATGGTAGTGAATACCTTGGTCTCTTTCTTTGTAGGATATTTGACCCAATTACCAAATAAGCTTACACAAAACATGAATTTGATGCATAACAGCTTAACAAGATCTGTAATGGGCAGGTAAAGGATCCTTCCTTGAACCACACAGTGAAGAACAATTGTGTTGAATAGTATCAGATTTAATCAAGTATAGGAGGTGGGAAGACTAGTGATGTACATCTAGCCATTGATACCCTGCATAAGAATAAAAAAGTAGTTGTCAAAGTCATGAAATAGCATATAACGGAATAGTAGTCAATCCAACTATGTCTAATGGTAGAAAAGCTTAAGGGGTGTGCAAGTGTGGTTAAAAATCTTTATTTCCTACCTAGAATAGAGTATAAGGGAAGGCCCAGAGACTGTTTTATACAGGAATATGCTCATAACAGGTTCTTACTGATAGAAATAGTGCGAAAGTACTAAGGTTTCACAACTTTAGAGGATAAGTATATCAGATATTTCATGAGACAGGTGGTGGTGGGGTTGAAGTAGATTCACGAGGAGGGTGTGATACATAAAAACCTATCCTTACGACATCTACTAATAGACCAAAAGTTCAATGTCCTCATCACAGGGTTTGGCATACACATGGCTGGGCATGGGTAGATATATGACCAACCACTCTGTGAGTCATAATTCCAGCTGTTCCCATCTGAAATTGAATAATCAAACCCAACACCTGCTCTAGATGTGTTTTCACTAGGGATTAGTTTGTTAATGCTTAAAGTAGGTAAAGCACCTTTTGGAAAGAAATGGAATGATTTCAAGAGGTATGACCTAATCGTAAAGAAGAAGTATGAGGTATTTTGGAAGTATTTGGAAGGATATGACGTGAGTGATGAGTTCAAGGAATTGGTTGGGTCATGTATTGACCCTACACCTGAGAATAGGCCTACCTTGGATTAGATTTTATAGCACCCATGGATGGAGAGGGAAATACCTTCTTAGCAACAAGCGTTTTAGTATGTGTAGTAGTTCAGGAAGAAATGATTAATTGTTTATCCAATCTGGAGGATGGGATATTGATTAATTAGAATTTCTCTACCCTCAAATCTTTAATCGACACCAAATATAATTATATTGATCCTAAAATAGCTGATTCTCAGCTATAAATGCATTGAGTGAAGATATTAATATTAAATAAGATGAGTAAACAATCCGAACTCGGACCTATATTTAAGAAGGATGTAGTGCCCTATGAATCAGGTTCATGGCTCGATATATTGATGTTCAAGTGGGTAGATAAACTGATGAATAGAGGTGATTTGGGAAAGGAGAAGTACAAGATAACAGTGGATGACCTAGGCCACATAACCAAAGAAGATACCACTGAGATCTAAACTGACAGACTCAATGAGGACTGGAAGGAAATGCTTGAGTAAGAGAGGGCACAAGGGGTAGTGCCAAAGAAAGATGGGTATGCCATGGTCAGGCTGCTCTTGAAGACATTCAAATATGACCTGCTTTTCTGCTAAATGATGTGCTCATTATCAGCCTTCCTTGAGCTGATGAACCCTATCCTAATGTAGAAGTTCCTTGAAGCTCTCATGGATGGCTCAGACTACACAGTTGGTGGCTTCATCATACTACTGATGGTGCTGAACAAAGTTCTGATCAGCATCCAACAAAACGTCAGGTTGTTCAATATTGATCGGAAAGTGAAGAAGACTGAGCATAGTTTCAACTCATTTGTTTACCAGAAGATCATCAGATTAAGCTCAGCTGCACAGAGAGGGTACTCACAGGGAGAGATCATCAAGATAGTGAATGTTGATACGAATAAGATGTGGCCCCTGTACTACAACCTCTTGAGTTTATTCGAGATGCCATTCTTTCTGGTGTACACATTCTACTACCTCTACTGTTACTTTGGTATCGCCACTCTGTACTCATGTGTCTTCATTGTGATCACCCTCATCGTCCAGCACTTCTCTAGTAACATCATGCATAGAATCATGAAAGGCTTTGAGTATCTAGGCGACGACAAGTCAAAGAAAATGACTGAGCTTCTCAACAGCATCAAGGTCATCAAATTTAATAACTGGAATGATCAGTTTGCCAAGAATGTTGATGACATCCGATAAGCTTAAGAGAAAAGGCTCTCAAACTTGTTCTTCTATGATAATGCCAATCATGTTGTGAACACTACTCTTGGATCATTACTCACTTTTGTAATGTTCTATGGAGCTTACTATAATGGGGTCAAGCTAACCATCCCGGTAGCACTCATGGCACTTGACCTTATTACTAAATTAAAGGTCAACCTGGGGGTCATTCCTAACCTGTACAACTTCATGAATGTCTACATGATCTCCATGAAGAAGATTGAGTTGTTCATGAGAGCTGAGGAGGTTGATATTACGATGGTTGAGAGAGTGCACCTTGACCTCTCTGATAAGACTGCCACTACTATTGATGTCCCAGCAGGTGTGTACAAGTGGGGAGATAAGATTGATAGCAAAGATGGAGAGGTCATGGAAGAGACCACAGGTGAATATGACTACAACTTTAGACTTGAGATAGACAATTTTAAGATTAAGAATGGAGAGTTGGTGTGCATCATTGGAGAAGTTGGGTGTGGCAAATCGACTCTTCTCCACACCATCCTGGGAAACACTGTGCCCATCACAGAGCAGGAGAAGGGAGTTCAAGTTAAGATAGGAGGGTCAGTCTCTCTAGCGGAGCAAGTCCCATGGATCCAAAACAACACTCTCAGAGAGAACATCCTTTTCGGAGAGTCCTATGACCAGGATTGGTACAATAAGGTCATCAAGATCTGCCAGTTGGAGAGGGACCTAGAGATCCTGAAGGCTGGAGACCAGACTGAGTTGGGGGAGAGAGGCATCAACCTGAGTGGAGGGCAGAAGGCTAGAGTTGGACTGGCCAGGGCAGTATACGCTAAAAGAGACATCATGCTAATGGACGATGTGCTGAGTGCTCTGGACGCCACTGTGAAGAGGAGAGTGTTCAAAGATGTGGTGGAGGAAGAGTGCAAAAGCACCACCAGAGTGATCATCACCCACGCCTTGGATTTCCTAGACAAGTGTGATAGAGTCATAGCCATGGAGAAGGGCAAGATAGTGGCTAATGGACCCATGAGTGAGGTAGAAAACCACCCTCTCATTACCAAAATGATGGATTCACATTACAAAACTAAGATGGAATAACTTGAAAAGAAGAGATCAAAGAAAAAGTCATCAATCCATAAATCAATCAATGAATCTGACACTGAATCTTTTGATAGCGAAGCATCAAAAAATAAACTAACTAAGGAGCAAAAGCAAAAGTAAGGTGAACTGGTGAAGCTAGACGAAGATGGGCTAGAAAAGGTTGAACTCAAACATTTCGTGTAAGTTTACTCAGAAGATGGTGGATATAGGGCAATAATATTGTTATTCATTTTCATATTGATGATCCAATCCTTTGAAATCTATAACAGATATGCCCCAACTTTGTGGGTTGAGAACATGTACAATGAAAATGGGAGCTACTACATGGCACAGATGCTGTTCTTCAGTGTGGGAATCATGGTGCTGAGCGGCATAAATAGACTTCTATACTCGGCCTACACCCTGAAACTGTGCTCTATCGTGCATGATAGAATGACTAAGAGTCTTTTGAGAGCCCCTATCAACCTATACTTTGACATCACCTCCTCAGGTACTATCCTGAGTAGGTTCTCCAACCATATCTAGCAACTTGACTATAACATGTTCCACCCCATTTACCACCAGATCAGACTATGGGTGTCAGTCATATTTACCATCTTAATAGCTGCTCAGACAAGTGTGTACATCCTACTTTTCATCCCCGTCATTGTCATTTTTGGATCAAAGCTCTATAATAGAATGATCAAAACCAGGTAATAGATAGATGTAATCATGGAGACCACTCACTCCAAGAAGACAGTCATCACAGGTGAGACAGTCAATGGGAATGCCACCATCAGAGCATTTGGAATGGAGCACTACTACCATATGGAGCATTACAACATGTTTGATAGGAAATCCATAGTTGAACTTGTCCGTGGTGCGGTGGAAAGATGGTATGACATCAACAATAGCTACCTGATCAATATATTCTTTGCCATCACACTCATCTTCTGCTGGATGGAGAGAGATCGTATGAGCATAGTGGCTATTGGTGCTCTCATTGCGGTCATGTAGAGACTGCAGAGTGATTATGGGCGTGTGTTCAAAAACTATGCTTGGCTTGAAGATGTCATGAGTAGTATTGTCAAATGCTTCAAGATGACTGAGATTACCTCAGAGAAGTATGAGCCAGAAGTCAATGTGGATGCTGAGTGGGTCAATGATGGGTCTCTCGAGTTCAAGGACTACTCTACCAGGTACAGACCAGGCACTGATTTGGTCCTCAAGAACCTCAGCTTTAAGGTCCAGCCTGGAGAGAAGGTGGGGGTTGTGGGCAGAACTGGGGCTGGCAAGAGCACTCTATGCCTCTCTCTATGCAGAATCCTTGAGGCTGAGTCTGGGTGCATACTATTCGGCAACAAGGCATCCAAGGACCTGAGTTTGAATGCCCTGAGAGACAAGATCACCATCATTCCCTAAGATCCAGTGCTGTTCAAGGGCACCCTCAGATTCAACCTAGACCCTTGTGGGGTGCAAGATGATGCAGCTCTGCTCTCCCTGATCAAGAAGGCAAAAATGGAGAACATCTTGAAGGAGGGACTGGACACTGGGATTGATGAGGGAGGGTCGAACCTGAGTTCAGGGGAGAAGCAGCTCATCTGCATAGTGAGGGCCATTCTGAGGAAGAACAAGGTGGTGCTGCTGGATGAGGCAACTGCTAACATCGATGTGAAGACAGAGGAGACCATCCAGAAGCTTATCCAGGAGGAGTTCAAGGACTCGACCATGGTGACAGTGGCGCACAGACTGAACACCATCATCCTCTCAGACAAGATCTTGGTCATGAAGGACGGGGCGGCAGAGGAGTTTGACACCCCCAAGGCTCTACTCAAGGATCGGAAAAGTCTGTTTTACGAGCTAGTCAACAGCCACAATGACCAAAAAGCATGAGCAAATATTCTCATAATTATTATATTTCAAATTCTTTATAACCCATTTCTCGCAATATTTGGATCCAATTCGAAAGAAAAGATATAGTTAATTAATTTTAAATTTAATATGAGATCTTCAAGGAAAAAATCTCCCAAAGCAAGCCAATTCAAACCTAAAACTAAGATGAGCATGCCTCTACTAAACGTATTGGGATTCTAGAGGTACGATACTACAAGCTCTATGTCTGAATTTTCACCAGGATCTGCAGCACACGCCCGTTCATCCAGGTAAATTGACGAGTTTACGTCAGAATCCAATGAATTTCCAGCACCAAATGTTATTGTTGAGAAGAAAGTGATCAAGCCAAAACCAATGCAGATCGTACACAAACCCAAGAAAGATGCTAGAGCCACCAGCAGATCAAAACTACCAGCCCTCAAACGAAAGTTAAAGTTGATTACCAAAACCAGAAACGGGAAATCCCTACCCCCAAGGGCCAGGACAGCTATGAGCAAGAGTCAGAGACGGATGAACAGCAGGACCAAAGTAGGCTCAAACACCAGTCGCCCTGACTCAGTGGGGGGCCTTCAGAATCCTGGGCTAAACAGACTAGACACAGTGATGCAGTAGGTTAGAGGTATCTCAAGAATCGATTCAACTATTGATTTCACTACCCAGCAGAAATATTTCAAGAAAAGACATAATGGAAAGAGGAAAGTGACAAGTATCCCGATCATGACCAAGCTGTAGAGCTACAGGTCAAATGCTAGCTCAGGCCAACCCACCCGCCCAGCCACTATGAGTACTTCCAGAAGGGCGAAGGAAGAATCTGAGATCAACCCCTTCTCATCTAGGACCTCAAGTTTATTCAAGAAAAGTGCTAGGAAGAAGCGACCACCAGCCACTAGACAGGCGAAGACCCCTATTGGAGGAACGAGGCCATTGGGTATGACAAAAGGTATCTCATCCAAGCTGAACCTGAGGGAAAGTGTGAACACATAGTCCACAGACAGCATCCAAGACCGCCCTCAGACCACCAAAAATCCCATCAACCAAAATACAGCTATTTTCATGACCAGTGGGTCCAATCTCAACCATAGAAGGAACATTCGAACCAAGAGATCCAAGCCTAAGGAGGACTGCGACCTCTCCTCCTTCGCCAGTGAGCAGAACTCAAGACTTGAGACCTAGATCAGCAAGCTATACAACGTGCGTAGTAGCATCCACAAGGACCCTGTGAACCAAGAAGAGATGGACAAACTGATGAAAGAGGCAGAGTAGCAGTACCGTGTCTGCGCATCCAAGATGGGGTCCATCATGTCAAATGACCGTGAGAAGACAGTGCAGCCATTGGTGTGTAATGAGTTCAACATCTAAGAGCGCACCACCCAGTACTACCGGATCCATGTGCTGAACAGAGACAGCCCACTTGACATCAAATGTAAAACTGATACCTCAGCCAAGTAGTAGAGCAACAACATGAGAGTGTACTGGAGCTATAAGAACCCCAAACCAGATGAGACCAACAATGATGGGGTGCTCAACATAGGCAAGTTCAAGATAGATTCACCAGCTGGTAGTCCTAGGTTCTCATGTGAGCATGTCTACATCGGTGTGCTCAGTCTCATCCAGGTCAAGCTGTAGATTTGCATCGCATTCAGAAGAGAGATCATGCCTAAGTTCATAGATGAGAAAATCGCACTATAGCAGAAGTTGAATGACAGTCAGAAAGATAATCAGCAACAGAGTGAGGAATGCAAGCAGAGAGAGACCCTGTCGCTCCAGCAGAAGTTGTAAAGGAAGGTAGCAGGGCTGATAGAGAACCAGGACGACTACCTTGACTTCAAGAGACAGACGAGGGAGATACTGGAACAGCGTGAGGAATAGTTCATGTAGGTACGGGAAGAGAATGACAAACGTCTAGCAGTGTCAAAGGACTACTACTCCGCCAAGGTGGATGACATGGACAAGCTAGACCAGTATAAAATAGAGGAGGCCAAGAAGAAGAGGTATGAGATATCATGCCAACAGCAGAAGAGGAAGGTTTTCTTGCTTCATAGGTGGGAGTACTTCAGAGACTACAAGCATAACAAGGAGACCACCCATAGGTTCTACAAGGACAAGTGCAGGGTCAGTGACCAGATGAACTCCATCATCTACATCCACCCCTTCTGGCAGCATATCCATGCCAAGTTCAGAGAGCTAGAGACCAAGAAGAAGTATGAGCTCAACAGGAAGATCAAGTGGTACCAGCTCAAGTACTGCTTTGATCGGTATTTGGAAAGGAAGATCAACATCATGCCTATCACCGGTGGGGGGAAGTTGGTTGACATTAGGAGGAAGTAAAAGCCATAGGAGATCTCACTACGGTAGGTGCAGACACTGAGGCAGGCGTTGACATTCGACTCCATGGTCAGGTGTGGGAAGAATGACAAGGAGGCTAAGAAGATCCTATACTTATTCCTCCAGGACACCTCCAAGCTGAATAACTTCATCCGCAGCTGCCATGAGTTCTTCCATTCCCTCAGTAAGATCTAGGTCAGAATCAAGAGGTACATCAAGAACATGAAATCCAGGTTTGAGCATCTGCAGGAGATCTGGGAGCATGAGAAGCAGGAGATGATGGACGAGTACATGAAGATGAACAAGAAGAAACTGAAGAAGGCACAGAAGAAGAAGATGGCGCACATGAAGAAGGCACTGAGGGAGATGTATGAGAACAAAAGGGATATGGTACTCACCTCCTACTTTGAGAAGTGTAAGTGCATGTACAATGTTGCCTTCTTCGAGTACAGGGCCCAGTACAGGAATGTCATGGACAACCAGGAGGATAAGGTCCACTTCTACACTGAGCTGATGAAGAAGATGATCGAGTAGGAGCAGTCATTGGTGTAGGAGGAGGAGGAAGAGGACGAAGAGGATAAGCAGCCAGAGCATCAAGAGGGGGGAGATGGGGAAGGGTTACAGCATATGCAGACCATGACCAGGAATGCGGTGGAGTCCTTGCCTCTCTTTGGTACCATTGCGCATGGGATAGAGGAGAATCATAAGGATAGTGATGATTCATTTGAAGAACATGATGATGATCTGATTGATAACTTTGAGTCAATCGGATTTGATATGAACAAGACCCCTAAGAGGAAGAGGAGGCGGAGGTCAAGGGCTAACTCAAGGGGAAGTGACAAGTCTCCAAGGTCAGGCAAGAGCCCTACCAAGCGGTCGTCCAAACCTGTGATCAAGAAGGCTAATAAACCAGCACTGTATAAAGACCAGGACCCTGATGATGTAATGGCCCTAGCTTAAGGACCGCCCAGGTTTAAGTATAAACCCACGCCTAGGTTCATGAAGGAGATCATAGAGAAGGCATGCTATATGAAGGAAATCAAACCCATTACATAGCAAAGTTCGTGTAAGGAAGAGTTGCCACCATAGGATCCTGAAATGCTCAGTCCACTAAGTCCAGAGGACATCTAAGACCAGGCAGCACAGATAGATCCAATATAGGCTTAAACTAGTTGAAATTTGTCAATTTGTATTTAAGGGAATGAGATTATTATCTTAATCTCCTTTTAATGGGGTAAGTTTAAAAGCCCTTAGCTGATTTTAATCCTAAATTTATTGGTAGTCTGCAAATTCCTAGTTAATTGGTGTTGAGTTCAGATGTTGGGTTTTGGGGGTGGAGGGAATATATATGAGAAAGGGTGGGGTGGTGTGAATTTGCCCAAGTGCTTCAAAACAACCCACACATCTCCCAAGGCCCTCCACACCATCTCAACATGCAGTCCTAGCAGTTACAGGGAACCTACACACCCAACCCTTACTGCTTCCAGCTGAAGTACTTACTAGCTTCATGACTTAAATTGCATCCTCCCTTGTCTATCTAATTTCCACATCACCCCACCAGACTAAATCCCCAAAAGTAAATTAAATTAAATTTCATTAATTCTATGGCAAATTTTTATGATCAATCCCACTTGTTTGGCTGTGTCTTATTTTCCTCTATTCCCAACTATCTATTGGAAAACTTAGTATCTATCCCACGTTGATTCGCAGTAAAGTCTTGAACACTCAGTTCTGAGTCTTTGTATACATCTTTGTTGCTACTATTCATATTATGAAATGTACGAATATTAGTAATCGCAGTAGTGTTAACCTCCTCAGACATGACTCCATCCTATCCAACCTATGACCTCCTCTTGTGGATGTATAGAACCAAGTCACGAATGAGAGACCAAATCTAAATAAGGGCTACCAACCCCATGTTGATGGTGAGTATGTAGATCATTAACCTGATCAATAAAGTTCTGTCACTCCATCCTTATTCGGTTTTGATTATGGAGAATATCATGGTAGTTAACATAAAGCAAAATTCGTTAATCATTTCTCTTATGTTGTCTACCTTGGACTTGAATGGTTTTACATACACGGTGTACCAGAATGCGATGAGTTGCACAATAAAGATAGGGATCATCTAGGAGGTGCTTTTGGATGTTTTCATCAGTACGTACATTAATCCCATTACCAATCTCCTGCCAAAGAACATTGTGTGGTAGAGTTGGCTATAGGGGTTGAGGAAATGTGGTGAATCAGTTTTATTTGAAATTACCTCTCAGGTTTATGAATTATTTATAGCGAAGTTATGGTTGAATCCATCGAAGAGGTATGCATACAGACTATTGTTAGATGGCTTGTTGGCGAACCTTCGGGCATTGATGGGCAGGGTGATGAAGAAGATCACACAGGTAATGACTACCGCTATTGAACACAAGAGGGACATAACTTGGAACCAGTTATGGACATTTATTATTATTTTTATTATCTACATAAACACTCAAGTGATTTAGGTAGATATTGTTAAAGTTAAATCTGGAATGAGATCCCTATAGCTGAAGCTGATTCTCCCTAAAAGCAAAATCAGCTTCTTACTGAATTTTTGTTTTGTTACCCAGACTAGACTCTTAGTTCTAAAAAGCCAGTTGTTGAAATCTTCATTCCCAACCGGGTTTCATCACTTAGATTATCTTGTAGATATCCAGTGCTATCTGATAAAGGTACTTGACTAACAGCCCTGCTTCAGTCAACTTATGAGTCTACCTATAATAGCATTTCAGATTTTAATACACTATAAAAGATTTTACCGGGTGACAATATAGGTAGATTAAGAGTTGAGAGCCATTAGCCCCAACATGAGTAGAGCAACAGCAGCTACTAGATTTAGAAATGAACCTCTGACAGACAGGTAATCTAATGTGAAGGAAATCCCTTATCATGTAAATATACAATAAATTTTATGATTAGTTAACTTAGGGAATTTGTTAGCTTTTTGAAAATTCAGATAAATTACTTCTTTTAGCCTTTCCTTTACTTATAAAACCCTATCAATTAAATTGAAACCATTTAATGATAATAATTGAATCGATTTGGAATTAAATAATAAGAGTATGACCTCATTCAAGGCGACTGGTAGCATGAATAGGACCCCTTCCAGTAAGAATCTGTTGTAGAACCCTAGGTGCAGGTTGGAATTGTACTTCCCTCTAAGGAACTTGCAGCATTTATTGTTTTGTCTCATTAAGTACTTGTAACAGGGAATGAAAGTCAGCACGTGAAGAACGAGTACGAGTGCTAAAGTTGCAAAACTGAGGTAGAAGTTTGAGATAATCGACCCTTGCTCAAACCCAACTGCTTTCAACCCTGGGAATTAGGGTTCAATGTCCAGCTTAACCATGAACTCAGGAACTTTAAGGATGCCAAAAATATTGAGATCGAAATTGAAGAGCTCTAATGACTCTAGGTAGGTGATGAAATGCTGATGGTAGTAGATGTTCAAGAACAGCAAGCTAAGGAGCAGCTGCATATAATTAACTGGAGCCCACAGGGTTGCTGGGTTGGAAACACTTATAAACGTCTTTGCTAGAGATCCACTAAATGCAACTAGAGTTACAGCTACTGATGCTCTACTTGCTGCAACGATTGATGGATTTGTCTAATTTACAATTTTAGTGATTTGTTTTGGAGGAGGTTCACATTTGGTTTTGTTTTGTCTAAGGAAAGTATGAGGGTGGCTTGACAAGTCAAGCATCGATTCGGAGCGTCTACACAAGTCGTACAGTTGGCAACAGCGCAGTGTTGTATGTCAATGAGTACATAGTTGGTGAAGGATTTACTGACTGAGTTAAATAGGTAGGTACTTGTCCTGGTGAATAGCTATAGCTCACTTACACTTGGGGTCACACCTGATAGGGTTCCTCCTACTAGAGTATACCAGCCATCCTGAGTGCCAGTGGTCATGATTAAACTGTCACTTTTTTGCACAGCTGTACCTGAGATCGAGCACTAGGGTATT
>JAGYYM010000029.1:0-16550 GCA_021439955.1 Certesia quadrinucleata | reverse complement strand
CGTCAGATCATATAAATATGCTCGTGAGGGTGTTCACCATATCATATTTACGACAACATCTAACACTCAAGAATTTGTAATGGACTACTGGATCATGTTTACTCAATAAACTCCTTATTCCTACCTGACTGACACCAATGTGGATTATGTAGACTTACATGTGGAAAGTAATAACTCAATTTCATGTAAAAATGGCTAATAGACCAATACTGCTTTGTATACCTATTTAGGGAATATGTCAGGCAAGTGGGTGCATATTTTGGTCTCTGGAGTTGGTAATTAGTAGCTACAGTTATATGCTCAACAGCGGAAATGCTATAAAAATGGATATGTTGAACCTGCATTGGGTAATTTTGAACTTTAGCTTGCCGGTCCTAGTCAGCCGAATTAAGGATATCTAAGAATTATGGAAATTAGACGTTGGAAGAAGCTATAGAACGTTGCCATTGCCCTTCAGCTTGCCAACTCTTCCATCTCCGATCCCTATGAGTTCCCTGATCTTATTGACTACCATAAACTCACCATGAATGTGGCTGACTAAAACTTATACCGTGAAGGGAAAGGAGACACGACGGTGATTCAGTATAACTGGGGTTCATTCACCAATAGTATGTTTACATACGAGAAAGTCACAAATAATGTAAACGATTTCTGCCATAATGGATAATTTAAAGGTCCTTACCCTGAATTTGACACTTGCTACACACCTAAAGCTGTTGCCAAGAGGTACCCACGTAACTTTGCAGGAGCTGCTAACCCTATTAAAGGACATCGTATAGCTGTAGTAGATAATCGTATCTAGACTGCTACCAAACTCTCAGTGTATTTCTGGTTCATGCTAGAATACCAAGCCAACTACAATGACATCACTCAGATTCTATACTCAGATCATGCAGATAACATAGACCTCAAAGCATGCTTCGACTGTGCAACCTAACAGTTCACCCTTAAGATCTTTGGAGGTACCACTACTCATGCTGGTGTGGGAACTATTAGAGATGGTGAGTGGGTCATGATGTCCATTCAACTAAACTCAAATGGTCTAGATAATATTGTTGCATATAGGAACCTTGAGAAAACTCAGTACTACAGTTTGTAGACGAGGCCAGCAGCTGTTGTGGGTCCCACAGGTGATGTAACCCAAATCTACTCAGGTCATTCCACACCAAATACTGCTACAACAATCTAAACCTTCTTCTCAATCAGGAACTTCTTCTACATCTCAGAATTTCTCTCACATGCTAAAGTGATGCCTATCATGAATAGTGAACTATTTCTACTTGAAGCCATGCGAATCCCATAAATGGTGTTCACACCCATCACCATGAGACAAGGACACGGCTCAGTCATTCTTGATCAGAGGAATCAATTCATGGACTAACTAGACCCAGACCTGATGTACTGGGATTTAGACCAAAGATTCCCATACCGAGTGTGCGACCTCAGAACAGGTATCTCTGACCCTTATGGAACCTGTGGAAAATACTCAAGTCAATACCTAGATATATACACCCATCTAAGTATTGATATCCATGATGCTTCTGACACACGTAACTAAATCTGGAGTGGAAGCAACACCATTGCATCCAACACCCAATTCACAATTTCATGCTGGGTTTATATGGACCACCAAAGGTATTCCTCTGGCTCAGTCACAACTATATTCAGCATGGGAGCCTAAGACACAGCCTATGGTTCAAACTATATCTCATTTGCCCTTTTGCTAAACTATTACTATCCAGCAAACTCCCCATTTGTAGAGTTTCTAATGGGTGTCAAGGACCAATCCACCACAAGTGAAGTTTCATTTGGAGCTGGTTAAACTAGCTATGATCATGTTGAGAAATGGAAACTACATACACTTCAAAGAACCAATTTCGACAACTATAAATACTTCACACTATACGATCTCATTGGAACTGCTAATAGTGGCACATTCCCTGCAACCGGCCCCTTCTTTCACTCATATAACTTTGGTACGAAATGGAAATCATCTTTGACAAACTCAGCTTTCAAAGGTAGGTACAGAGACTTCTGTGTGATGTACGGTGTGGTTGATCCAGCCCCTTGGATGATGAATGATGGGTTCGGGTATGCTAGAAGTAATGTCATGTTTTTTGACCCTATGACTGGGAATGTACCTTCTCAGTTTGTGTTTGTTGACGAGATGGCATCTGTTGGCTTCCTCCCTTTCTAACGTAGGATTTATACATCAACCTCTGCTTCTTACACTTAAAATGTAGCATCAACTTATTCATCAGAGGTTGCGAATCCATATTACACAGGGTCAAAGATCTCTAAACCATTTAAACAACCATCTAGAAGATATATACTATAGAACACCAAGACAATAGGTAGCTTCACCACATTGGAACAACTTGACTAATATACTGTCACATTCAATTACTATCCTATGTAATTCGTTACTTCAAGTCCATTTAAAGTCATCGAAATAGTTAACCTATTCACCTTCTCCATCCTGTATGGGGAGTAGAGGAAAGTTTAGATATAGGTGTAAGGTGAGACAGCGGATAAATCTGATAAGAGTTTCGTCAATGTGTTGAATACATGGAATAAGGTGATGATCACCTTCCATAGCACCATTGTGGCGAAGAGGAATGTGTACCTTAATAATGATCTAGTCATCTCAGGGTTTAATGCGGGTAATACTAACTCAGGTTCAATCAGGATCTTACCTGGTGTCACTAGATAAGTAAAATTCAGTATAGAAAACACGGTATATAACCTAGGTATATGGAACTAAAACAGTGCAGATTAAAATGGATATGAAAGTGGGTTCACATCCTCAATGTCATCAGCAAGACTAAACCCATCTTAGATATCCAGGAACCCTCTTAGCCCCTTGATGATATTCTACTTCTATACATTTGATAAGTTTTTCCACCATGCTAGTACTTCATACGAACACTCACATATCTACCATGTATGGGACTATAACACCCATTAATACCCTATTAATAGTGGAAACTATTTTAATACAGATGATTCAAGCAATTTCTTTAATGATTAATGCTTTGAATAAGATGAATACTGGAATGGGAATGAGTGTAAAGTAGGTAAAGTGCTTATGTTGAGTTCTTACACCACTGACCCTATGTTTCCTAATGTGTAGAAAAGTTTGGTGCTTGATATTCCTGATATAAGTGCTAAGGCCACTTGGACACTTGAGTTCTTCTATATCCAGTACTTAGGATAGGTGGGCTCATAAAATATTTATGGATTCCCGAAGATGAGATAAAAACTTGCCAACCCCAATTTCAATGATATTGAGTTCAGATTGAAATCCACCAATAGTCTAGTGTACTCTATCAACAATGCTGAGACAACACTGTTTTCCCATAATGACCTTAACAGAGCAACATGGACCCACATCAGATACGATTTCACATCAACAAATAATCTAAAGATATTTGTAGCCAACACATAGAGATACTCCAACACTATTGGTTCAGTAACCTCATGGACAGGAATGGAACCCTACCTGATCTTCTGTGAGACATGTCGTAGGATGTCCATTGGGCATCTCAGAATATGGAACAACAACCCAATCTCCTACCCTTTCTATGAGGACATGTATAATCATGTTGAATCATATGATCTTCTTTCATATTACACCCTAGAGTATGAGTCATCGGGTCAGGTAGTGAAAGATCAAGTCACCAAGATCACCGTTAACACAGCCAAGTATTTATGGATAAGCCCAAGTGAAGTAACTGGAGTCCTTACAAAGTATCTTATTATATGTGGAGGTGGGTATCGGTATAGCACCTTTAACTAAGACTGTATCTATCAGGTGGAAGATCAATATGAATATATGGGAAATAGTGCGGGGGATACGATATAGACTACTTTAAGAAACTAAAATGCTGAGGAATGGACAGTGGAGCTATGGTACAAGTATAATTATGGATCCCACACAACTGACCTGCCATTCTGGGTGATCACCACTAACTGGACCAATGGGTTTAATGGCATTGAGATAGTGTATGAGAGTACTGAGCATAGGATCAAGTACCACCAGGGTGGGAGCTCATATTATGAATAGGAATCGCTAAGTACTTTAAATAGTTGGAGGAAGTATGGATTGAGTAGATAAAGATTGAGGGTGGGGAAATAGTGCGGGGGATACGATATAGACTACTTTAAGAAACTAAAATGCTGAGGAATGGACAGTGGAGCTATGATCAACAACTGACCTGCCATTCTGGGTGATAGATAAAGATTGAAGGACTCAACTAATGGAGGAGCATCTTATCTCTGTAGAATGCATAAATATGATTTCAGTAGTACTTCAACTAACTGCTCTTCAAACACCCTAGGAAACCTCGAGTAGTTTTAATTCCAAGTAGCCAAAATTGGCTCTGGCACAAACAATAAGATTCATGTAGGCCTGAGACAACTCCGTGTCTGGTCCTAATACTTATCTGACAACATCTATGACTACAACTCCTTCAAGAACTACCAACTCGACTACCCCAACCTAGATTGCATCATCCAATGGACTAACTCATAATGGAAGAACATTAACTCAGGGATAGGTGGGAGCCTCACAGACCCTGCAAAGTTCATTAAAGTGGACCCATACTTCTATAGACCCATAGTAGTTGACTGCCCTATTGATCAAAATAGCCACTCTTCCTCTGAAAACTGTAAAAAGGACACATACAATTGGCATAGGTTATTGAGTACATGGCCCATAGATTTGACCAATCATATGAAGCCATACACTTACTCCAAAGAAAGATTCATTACCATCCAATTTGTATGGCATTGCTATTCATATCTACACAGCTCATAGGCTAAGAGGAATGTATTTGAGTATCAAAATGTGATAAAGATGGAAATTTATTTGAATGCTTCACTTGATGCTACTTTCACTAAGGCAGATGGGACTACTCTGACTTTGAGTAAAGATAACTATGTAACCTGTGGAGGTACTGTGGGTAGTACTAATACGAGGTATACTACTATCTACTTTGATCCTGAAAATGAAAAAGTTAGCATTGAAGTTGATGGCTAACCTTCACTCAAATTTGAATGGACTGGGATCAAAGTTGAAGATTTACCTACTCCTAGCAGTCATATTGTCGAATTTGGATATTAAACCGGAGGCCGAATTTTTTATCGAGATTTTGCAGTCTATGTGGGAAAACCAAAACTGTCATATTACATGAAGACAACTGGGATAAATGAGCAATTTACAGGAGACACAGGGGCAATATTCAACTTTTAATACAGGGATACTCCCGTTAGTACAGGATAAATAGACTTTAGAGACTCTTTACCAAGTTAGAATATTATATTTGGTGGTGATTCTGCATTTTACACATAGCTGTGTCCAAAAGGAACTATATATAATGAATTAATGAAGTACTGTTAGTAGTACCAAGCACTTAGACTTGATAAATAGGTAGTACCGTTGACAATACAAACATTCAAGGTGAAGTAGGAGGTGACTATGATGATATGGTTTAGGCTATTCCAATGGGCTACCATCAGTGTGATGTTTGAGTTGAAGTATATCATGGGCACTAAGATGTATAGTAATTAGAATGTGTATGTTGAACATTGGTCATGTGCAGGGGCCGCTTCTGAGACCAACACAGGTTGGAATTCTAACTTCATTAGTGATGGCTGGACCCATATTGCTCATATCATGTACCTAGATAGATCAATAGCTAGCCCTGTTCCTAAGATTAAAACTATGATTAATGGGGTTGATGATAACGCCAAGACTCCCTTTGCTTCAGCATGCACTGATTTCTCATCCATCACCAACACTATCATTCTCAACATAGGATCAGCATCTACCGACAACAGAGCAGCATTCACAAGGTTGATGGTGTTTGGGTATGCTCTGGACCCAGGTGAGGTGAAGCATGTGTACCATAATGAGATAGATGTGAACCAGTTTGAGAAAGACATACTTGTCTACTATAAACTACATTCAAGAAGTACCACACTGTATGATTATGCAATTGATAGTGTTACCTCTACATTCACACCGCCTACTACTAGCCTTGATACATAATCCATCCAATGGGTAGATTCAATTCTATTCCCTAAGTAGTACCAATACTCGGTAGATGGTCAGTCTTTCAATATGGATAAGCATCTTTATTTTGGAGAACAGGGTCATGCATCTGAGCGACTATCTGTTAGTGTGGCATCTACACCACTCTAAAAAGGGTACACTCTCTCCTTCTGTGCTTACCTGATGTATGAGTCAACGTCACATGTTGGCATCATTGCTGATGTAGTGGGATTCCAATAGTTCATGAGGTAATCTACTTCCACAACTGACAACTTCCTTGAAGCCCAAGGAATGAGGTTGAATGGGGATTTCAATGATACCACCAATGTTGTCACTAACTATAAATGGTTCTGTGGTGCCATGGGTGGACTGAGTACCACTGAGACCAATCAGAACAACAGTGAGGTCTACATCCTCAATGACTAAGATGGCACATTTAGAGTCAATCACAAAATCCAAGTTGACCCCACCATCACTATCAATGGAAACCTTGATCAATCTATTTCCACTATCATCATTGGGTAACCAAATGTAGTAGGGAATCAAGGATGTAAATGTTTAATGGCTGAGTTCAAGTTTATAGCTTCATACATTGGGCCAGCATATGCATATACTCATTTATTGCACAAACATATCTCAAAACTGGACTTCCCATACCTACTTGTATACCTCAAGATGAATGAAGCTGGACTTAACAAAGTCCACAACTATGCTAACAACCAGGACAACACAATCACCATTGACCCAGGAGTGAACAAGTACCCATATTGGGCTAGAGCTGACCAACTACTCACTGTGTGCTATGGGAACAGTAGGTTCATTCAATCAGCAGGTGACACCAAGGGGTACTGTCTAGGAAGGAGACGATACTACAAGACAATCGAACCCTTTATATTCAAACACAAAGGTGAAGCTGTCACAGGAACCTTTGGTCTATGGTTTGACATTAAAACCCTTTCAGGGGATCTCTACATCAAACTAGCAAACAGACTGAACCTAATATTCAACACATCCTCTTAATTCCAAGTCACTCAAAATGTGGATAATGCCAATATATATGGTCCTGTTTCTATCACTAACATAATCACAAGCAACTGGATGTATATGGCTTTTAAATTTTCATTCGAAATCAGCAAATTAGAACTCTTCATCTATACCCCTTCCACTAATACATGGAACAGCTACAATTATGACAGTGTAGCAGTGGAACAGTACTCAAACCAACCAACTGGGGAGACAGAGATACGAATCTTTGAAGGAACTTCATAGTCGTTTATAAGAGATGTGAGATACTACAGCACTTACCTTGAAACTGATGTGATCAAGTTTAGGTATGATGGATGGTTCATTGATTTAAAGTAGTAGAATTCCCTCACAGATTACTATAGGCTGGATGAGTATGGGGGACTATAGGCCATCAACTATGCACTTTACAATGGAGGTAATGTCATTTCAACTTCAGCCACGGGGATATGGTCATCATGGTAGGAAACTTAGTCAGGTACCTAACTACTAATGGACCAATGTATGAGACCAGAATATGGGTATAAGCATGATACTTTCGATGGCAGATGTTCTAGAATAAAGGAAATTGACTGCTCAACTTGTTCAGATACCAACTATAAACAATGTAAAGGTGACCCTACCACAGCATCAAATTGCCTTACATAACCAGCAAACACTATATGGTTTGATGCATAAGGTGAATACCTCTAATGCTACATTAATTGTGCTACATGTACGCTACCTTTAATAAATAAAGGATGTACTTCATGTGTTTCTAACGCATACCAACTCACACCACCTAATAATAGTTGTGACTTCAAATGTCCAGATGGCATGGCTATTAACACAACAATAGTGTCTGCATCTCCGACATGTAGTACATGCACAGCATCAAACTGCAACTGCCCTTAAGATGACTTCAACAACTGTACTAGCTGCACTGTAGCCTCTGGGTTGATCTACATCCTTAACCCATAAGGTGGTGGCCCTCCAATGTGTAACGCGACATGTTCCAGTTTGTAGTATTACAATACCTCAAGTAATCTATGCTTAGATTGCCACTCAACCTGTGCATTGTGTAATGGGTAGAATGTTAACAACTGCCTAACCTGTATTGTACCTACTCAATTTGCATAGAATGGATTGTGTATTGAGACTTAGTGTGCTACTGATGAGTATCAAGTTAACACCAGTTGTATCTCATGTGATAGTTCATGTAAGACGTGTAGTGGAGCTGGTGCAAGTGCTTGTACCTCATGTAATGGGGATCAAACTGTAATGTATAATGGTAATTGTATTAATTGTGAAACCACTCACCCACCTCATTTGGTTAAGGCATACGGTTAGAATTACTGCTACTAGCAATGTGATGGCCATGATACTAACTTCCATAATCTTGGCTATGTGAAAAATCCAGTTGGGTTCTGTGCTGATGGGAATTTGGTGAATGGGGATGGATGTAGTTCAACCTGCTAACCTGAGCTTGGATTTGCATGTGCTGGAGGTAATGACACTACTATTGATAAATGTGTGGACATCCTCCCTCCCACTGCCATCATTAAATTCATATCATCCACCTTTCAGATCATAATAACATTCGATGAGGTAATGGAGATTCCCACAGGTGAGATTGTCAATGGTGTAGACATCAATGTAGAGATTACAGGATCAAAATCATCTTACTAATTCACCTGGACCTCTATAGTAACAAATAGCTCTACACGACGTAACCTAGTATAAACCAATTAGATAATCCTCAATCTATAAGTTGAATCCTCCCTTCTTGGGAATGAAATAGTTAAGATATACTTCGTTGACAAGAGTAGATTCAAAGATATTTCTGGTAACCAAATAAACTAGGCTCACACAGAAGGACCTTTATTTAAGTATGATTATATATCGGAATAGGCAAAGTAAAATTCTAAATCAGGTGGGGCCGCTGCTTCAACCATCAGTATCATCACTATCGCACTCAATATGCTATTGGCACTTATAATTAAATAAATTCCAATTATAATAGCTTAGCTTATGCCTCTAATATCTTCCCCATTAATCTGCAATATCATGTTATTCATCTCTCTAAATCGTTTAGTGGGAACATCTAAAAGTTTATGGACCTTCTCTCAGGTCATTCAGAAGAGTAATGCAAAATAAAGGAGTTCATTTTCCTATCCTTCTCAAAATATAAATTGAAAAGTCTCCAAAAACTCAACAAATTTTACACTTTTACAAATAATCCTTTATATATTGGGTGGAGCTTTGCAATTCATATGGGACCTTGTTAATGCCATACAGATTATTTACTACATGCCACTCATAAAGCTCTACTTCCCACCTGCATTGAAAATAGTCCTTAAACAGTTTGCTTTTGTGAATGCTGACCTAGAGATACCCTTCGAAGTACCTGATTTATTTGGAGATTACATAGTGTTCAAGAAAAATATCAATGATGCACCCTTGAATGATTAATTCGATGAATTTGGTATTGGGTCAACTGTGTTTGTTAAGCTATACTCAACTAAGATATTCTTCTGGATGGTAGTTGCTCTATGCTACCCATTCATATGCTTAGCTATCGTAATCTTCAGAATGTTCAATCATAAAGTATTTAAGTTCATAACAGGTAAGCTACGAGGTGTGGAGATGGGGTATAGATACAACTCCATCATCAGGATGGTGATGGAACTCTATCTGGAAATGACCTTATATGCCTACATCAACATCTACTATCTCAATTATGATAACTATAGTGAGTTTGTCGCCTCCATCTTTGGTATTATATTTGTGGGCATAGTCACAATGACCCCACCCCTGTTCTCACATGTAATCAGCAAACACCATGATAGGATCGCTACCATGAACTTCCAAAATGCATATGGAGCACTCACAGAAGGACTCACTAACAAAAATGGTAAGCGAATCCTTTCTCATTGGGCAAGCATCTTCCTATACCGAAGATACCTCTACGTCCTAATCCTAGTAGTCCTACGAAACTTCCCAACTATCCAAATGATCTCATGCATTGGAATAAACACCCTACAACTCATTACCATCATCTACCTACGTCCCTTCGAATCCAAACTCTAAACCACATTAAACATCGTAAATGAACTAGCCATCTCAGCCACCTTCATCTTAAGCACTACCTACCTTAATCCAAACATCATTGATAGCACCAGAGATGGTATAGGTTACTTTATAATAACAATTCTAGTTGCATTCCTTCTAATAAATATCATAGCAGTCACCTTCCAGTCGATGGTAATGATCATCACCATGTGTAGGAAATAGCTGAAAAAGAGATTTAAAACTGGTGTCAAGAAACCAAATTTATTAAATCAGAATTTCAACACTACAGCAAAAACCATAGTCACAACATATAACTTTGATAGGCAAGATGTGTATGCTTCCCCACCTAATAAGGTAGGGAAGCGCAAGTAAAGATCGAGTACTAACATAAAGCCTAGACATGATATAGTGAATGAAACACTATCCAACATCATACCCAAGACAGATGTTCGTGAGGTTAACATGGTCCAACCTCTATTTTACCAACCTGCATAACGACCAGGTAATCCATTCATAGCATTTGATATTGACTATAATGATGGAGGTTTCGACTACCTGGACAATATTGACTAGATCTCTGATGAAGAAATCACACCATAGGTTAAATAGCCATAATTTTATGAAGAAGAGTATGAATAGACAGATTTAATCCAGAATAATATCGATCAGTTTGTTGTGTCTATTGTGCCTTATTATGATTTTGAAGAGTCTGGGTAAGAAATGAGCTTAGCTGTGGATTAGGATATCAATGAAATGGATCCATAGCCTTCACCTGATGTGTCATGTGGTAGTATTCCTAAGTAGGATGATGAAATTCAAGTGGAGGTTTATGAGGATGAGATCATGGATCATGAAATTAAAGATCAAGTTAAAGAGAATTGATTTAATATTTTATTATATATTAAACCCCTTCCTCTGTTCATACCTCAGTTCATCTTTCTATCGATATTATCTGCAGTCACTTCACAATCCAATATATATATATATATATTTATATATTTCAAATATTACCATACTCCACTGAACTACTAGCCTAAATCAAGATATACCAAAGCTCTAGCACTATATAATACACATTCAAAATGTTGGATTTTCTACACAAAATTAAGATTTATTTAACCACAAAGCTTGTGATTATTTATGAAATCAAAAAGTAAAGGATGTATACATATTTTAAGATAAAAATTTTGTTCAGTATTTCAAATCAAAATCAATATCTCAGATGTATTAGGTTGATAGATGAAAAGATGAGGCACCTAGATTTATAGGAATGAAAAGGTTGACCTCAAATCCACCCTCTTCAAAACACATCAAAATCTGTGTTATAACATTAATAATTGACTAAACATATCCACCCATTACAAGATTTTGCTCACTAATTTAACCAAAACATGTCACAGAACTTGAAATGTAATATTTATCTGAATAAAAGTTAAAATAGATGGTATAGTTAAGTAAATTTTAGGGGGGTTTTTAGAGGTCCAAATGAAGTTATGAATGTATAATGAAATGGAAGAATCTTATTGGATATAGAAGGTAATCATCTGTGAAATAACTAGTGCTGATAGATATAGAGGCAAATAATTGGGTATGGATCTAATTTTGATTTTTTGGGCAGCCTATTCCAAACATTTTTTAAACTATTTTATTTTTGAAAAACAAACTTAAAAAAGGAGCCTTATCAAAACCCACACTATACTTAAGTACACAAAATAATACTAATCCAGCACTATCACTACACCCTAGCTAGGCCTATAACTTTAGCATGATTAAGTTTCTATGATATTTTTAATGGAGCCTTTTTGTCATAAAACACTAACTATAGGGTATTCATCTTCATTTTCATAAACTCTATCACCTAATCCCAGATTACTTTGAAAAATAGTTTGGAGTATGTACGACCAAGTTAGGACAAACCCTCAAACACCCCAAATCAGCCTAAGCTATTTTGTACAATATATTCCTATCAGATCATACGGTGTGTTTGAAATTCAAAATGTAGATCTGTCAAAGTAGGAATATGAAGTAGATGTAAAAGACTAGAGATACTTGGGTATCGGGAAGGGAGAGGTCAGCATGTTTGATAAGATTGTAAAGGGAATGGAAGTGGGGATTACTTCTTTAAGCTTGGTGGTGTATGTGCTGTTGTTTGTGTATATGAGTGGTATTATGGCAAATTACTATTTTATCTAGTTTATAGTAAAATTTAGAATTATTAAGTAAAAAAAACTTATTTAGTCATTTTTGAATTTTAAAGTATTTAAGATTTTTAAATCATATAAAATAATTATAAATAAAGTAAAATTGGCATCTCATACTCACCAAAATGCTAAATACACAAGAAATCTAACAAATCTGTAACCATTTGCCTTACAACTTCCTAAAATCCAAAATCACATGAATCAATTCAAAATTCCATCAAACTCCATTACCATACTATTCTGATCAATATTTCTCAATATAAATCCCAAACACTACATACATCCTATACATATTCAAACTTCTAAAATCCCTTAAACACATCTAAGATTGCATAAACCCAAAACTTGTCTTCACCCATAAATTCATCTCACTAAGCTTGTAAGAGAGGTTTAGAGATATTTATTTGATCCCTCACACACCTATGAAATATCGAAATGATAAAGTTCGTGAAGTTGTACTGATGTATGATAAATTTTATTCACATTATAGATCAATATGTGATAACATAACCCCCTACTACTTATATAGAGATCTATATAAGTATCTAAAAATTTTAGAGTTTGATTTCCCAAACCTTAGATATCTTGAGTTAAATGATTTATACCTAAGTTCAAATGATATTTAGCTATTTAACAGGTCTATAATAGGGAACATGGTCCTAGAGTGACTTTACGTTAAAAATGTTTATATGATGTCAAATGAAATATAACATTTCATAGCAACTGACACTCTATCAATCGATCAAAATTATTTTGTCAATTTCATACACCCAAGATATGTGCTGTAACTAGAGTTAATCAATTTTGACACTAAATTATATATAAGTCATATATACGATTACCAGGAATATTACATTAACCTGGAAACAATAAAAATGAAGCATTGGATATTTAAAGATATATGTAATGATATGGAATAGTACATTTGGGTTTGGGCTTTGATAGATCCAAAAAGCTTCAAAAAAAAAAAGCTTCAATAGATCCAATCAGTAACTGAAGTCATCCTAACCGATGTGAATATGGAGCAAATGAATAAAATTGACTATTTAGCAAGCCTATACCCTAATATTACTGTATTAAGTTTAATGTTCAAACACACTGTAATCACAATGACCTCACCAATCTTAACATTGCTCTATCTCATGATAGACTGTTTTATTCATATATATTGGAGGTTTTATGTGATGGCGGATTTGTGGTTAGTTAGATGTTTTAGAGGCTGAGAGCTTATCTTGACAAAATAGGTATGGTATATGTAGTAAATAGTGAAGATTTGCCAGATATGTTTGATTTGACTGTGAGCAAATCATCTGAGGTGTGTTTAGAAGTTGCGACATTAGAGATGTATAAGGTATATGATGGAAGGTATAATAGTAGGTTTGGAAATGTGAGGGAGATGCATGAATTGAGAACACAGACAACAGAAAGGGGTAATAGAAGAATATATTGGATTGTTTCTGTAATATTCTTTGGAATTATACTGATTAAAGTGGTTTTATATATTCATTCTAAAACTAGTATATATACTACCACACACAAAGGATGGGCAAATTAAGAGTTAGGTAGTCCTTTTAATTTTAATTGAAAATATAATTTTTTGTAATTTCCATATTCCCTTTAATTAATCTAAATAAATTATTATTTTCATAACCCCCTTCCACACCATATCTAGTTGACTGCATCTTTCCTGAGAGAGGTCTGGTGAGACTCTCTCAGATGAAGAGTCTCAGGAGTCTCTTCTTGGAGTAACTCTTAGGGTTAAACACTGATCTAGGACATCAAACAGACAGGCTTTAAGCCAGCACCAGATGACTATGCTCAATGACTGAGGTAACAAGGTAAGAGGGATATAGGATCAACCTGATTTACCAAGAGTCTGATAATAACTATAACCAGGCAGATGAGATGAACTCATAACAGTCACTTGCTTAGTCAAATGAATATCACTAAACAAATTATGCATGAAATTTAAATTTATAAATTTATGGATCTAGAACCAATTTATTGATAAGAATTCATTTTATCTAGATTAATTTGATTTAGAAGGAAATTTACAGGGTAAAGGGGTATTTTAATTTGCTGATTTGAGATACCAATTTAAGCTTTTATAAACTTCTGCTACATGAGATTTAATTGTATAGTTTGGATATCTATGAAGGTCTAAGTTTTGCTTTATCTTTACTCGAAGTTTAATATGCTATTGGTTCATCAGATCTACTAAAGATTTCCTGGACTTTTTTATTTGGGTGGATTTAAGGAAACAAATTCCCCACCATATACCAAATAACAAGTCCGGTCTGGTTAGAGACTATGGATCTTAAAAAAGTTGATAAAGACTTTCAGAGTTTGTGATCGCTTATTTTTTATGTGGTTAGGAATAAGTTTCATACATCTGGAAACACATTTGTACATTAAATATGAGCTCTCCTTCATGTTGTACCCATACTATAGCACCATCAAGGGTGATGTGTTATATGGATTAGTTCATAGATATGGAGTTTGAAAGTTGATTAGTAATCTAATCACTGAATTCATGTTATTTTATCAAATATTATTATTTTCATTTTAATTTTCTTTGATCATCTGTCACAAATTATTACATTAATAATTAGAAATAAATGCTTATAACATCATATTTTTATTTGTTATCAAATCCACGAAAATGTTAAACGCAAACGAAATTTAATCAATCTGCACCCATTTTCCAATCCAATATCTCCTATCTAATATCACAAACATCAATTCTAAATATCATCACACTCCTCTCAACTACTACACTAGTTCAAATCAATATTTTACATTAAAAATCCCAAACACACCACTATAATCAACTTTAAAAATCTTAAATTTCCTGAACAATATCAAGAATTGTATGAATCCAAAACTTGTACTCATATCTGAATCAAAAAAGTTAAAGAAATTTAAGATATTTGGAAATATATTTGAATAACTATATCCATATTAGAAATTTGGATATCAAAGTCATTATATTTGTTAAATTGTGTTGATGGGTGAAGGAATGAGGTACCTAGATAACTTTAAATTCAAGTTTCCAAATTTGAAATATCTATTATTGGATAATGTTTCCCTATCCAACCTTGATGTTTAGCTGTTAGCTGATAATCTTCTCAAAGGCAGCTCCCTAGATACACTATACATCAGGAATATGAGATATACCACTAAACCACCTTTAACCAAACACGCCAAAATCTCCACTAAAGCATTAATAATAGACTAATCACTCCCACCCAAAATAAGATTTGACTCACTAGTTAACCAAGCCCATGTTACACAACTTGAATTGATCAATTTGCCTGTAGAAATGTTCACATTAGATATGATAAGGTTACAAAATAAATTTGAGAGTTTGGTGGAGATCCAAATGAAGTTATGGATGTATAATCAGATCTGTAAGGATGTCGATGAATACAGGGGATTTAGGTCTGTGAGAGATGTGGTGCTAAGAGGAGTTGAGGCTAGGGAGATTGGGTTTAGAACTGATTTTGATTGTTTAGGAATCATATCTCCTAAAATTACCAAATTGAGTTTTAACATAAAACACACCGTCAAGAGAGGCCACACTAAACTACCATCTATATACTAATCCATCACAATCACATCACCCAAGCTGGGCCTATCACTCGAACATGATTATAGGTATTACGAGTCATTAATGAGGCTCCTATGCCGTTAACCACTGTCTATTGGTGATCTGTACCACCTAATTCCAAAAAATTTGATCAAAAATGGGGTGGTGTACTTATAGTTCAAAACCCTCAAACAAACCGAATAAGCCCAAGCCATTTTATACAGAATCTTCCTCTCAAATCAAATAAACAGAAGGACCATCAACTACATGGTGTGTATGAATTTCAAAAATATTGGTTAGAAGTGCAGGAATGTAAAGTAGATGTAAGTGATTTGTGAGATGAGCATGTTTGATAAGATAGTTTTGGGAATTTAAGTGGGCATTATTATTGCTTTAATATTTATGGTGTGTTTGCTGTTGTTTGTGTATATAAATTCATTTTTGGCAAATTACTATATTAGATTTTAGTGAAGATTAAAATTATTAAGTAAAGTTTTTATTGAAGGTATGATTAGGTTAAATTTTTGTAAATTTAGATTTCCATGTCCATTTTAAATAAACTAAATCAATTATTATTTTCATCTTCATCATCACTTTCCCCTTCCCCACCATATCTAGTTGACTGCATCTT
>JAGYYM010000028.1:0-16562 GCA_021439955.1 Certesia quadrinucleata | reverse complement strand
GAGCAGTGAGCAATTTCAAAGTTAGGTCCCTCCCCCCCTGTCCCCCTCGACTCTTCTGACCAGAAAAAGTCATTTTGGTTCAGATGATCTGATCGTTATAAACTTTGAGGGAGAAGAACTCTCCTCTTCGTTGAAAGTATATTCGGAATATTGAAATTTCATTATGTTTTCTGGTGCATGCTCGCCCCACGCTGCTATCACTAGCAATCCATCCCGATCATACTCGTTACACTCTGTAGAGGCGCCTTCTGTCGTGGCCGCAGCGGACAATCCGTACCTAGACGCTCCGCACGCGTATCGAAACGATCAGCTACATACTGCCGCCTCTATTGGCGATATTGAATGGTGCGCTGCTCTTTTAGAGAAAGGTGAAGGAGTCGATAGTTATGATAGAAATGAAGAGACTCCTCTCTATCGTGCTGCTCTTGCTGGTCGTTTGGATGTTTGTAAGTTTTTGATTTCGCATGGCGCGTCGGTTAATTCTAAGAATGGCATTTCGCACGTCAATCCTCTTCATATTGCGTGCAAGTATGGGCATATCGACATTATTGAGCTTCTTGTTAATTCTGGTGCAGATCTCGGATCCACAAATAAGAATGCAATGACATCGTTACATTTCGCTGCGGCTGCGGGTAGAAGTGAGGTGTGTCAATTTCTTGTGGATCGTCGAGTCTCAATAAATTCGCAGAACAGTACTGGTGACACTCCAATCATGATGGCCACCAAATCAAATCATCCTGATGTTGTGCAGCTGCTCCTATCTGCTGGTTGTAATCCATCAATCCCTTCTGCGGATGGACGAACTCCATTGGAGGTCTGTAACTCTTTGAAGATTCGTCGTATTTTGGAGGACCGAAGCGATGTTGCTGAAAGAAAAGGAGGTCATTCGTTCAAGAGAGCCGTGCTTACTATGGAAGCTCAGGCTATTCGCGCGTATCGAAAGGACAAAGAGGAAAAGTCTGCGAAGAGTCGTGCGATGACTTCCAACTTTGGGAGATAAGTGACAAACTTTACTAAAACAAGATCCACCCCAGAAATTTTTTTGCAGCCCCCCTCCCCGGGCTCCCCTCCCCCTCCTCCTCGAATCTTGACTGAAAACTTCGGGGAAAGTACTTTCGTTTTCGGATATAAAACCATCTTTCTCCACCATTACCGCGAAGGCTTTATCCGAGGGAACGCTCCCTCGACATCAGATATGCAGGAGCTTCCTAAGCTCGTCATACTCCTCACCATATGCACCACGTTTGTGTTTGCATCATCGGAAAATATTCCACAAGATGATGTGAAGCAGTTCTCTGAACTGCTTCTGTCAGTTTCTAGCGGATTGGATGAGGTATCTGGATCTAAACTGGCAAAGAACATTTCTGCGGAAGATTTCGTGATAAGGCGACGCCGTGATGATAACTCATCTTCATATTTTACATCTTCTCAAAGAGATCGCGTAGAAGATCTAGAGCATCGTTTGAGCTCTTGGAAGTCGCACTCATCCGATAGCTATCATGATTTGAGCCCAGACGTATACTCCATGAAGCGTGGCGATTCGTCTACGAATAGAAATCCCGAAGATGATGCTCTTTTCAGGAGAGGACGCGACAGATCTCTCGACGAGTATGTCCGTCACCTTCGACAAGAGGTAAAAGATGAAGAAGATGAGTTGCAAGATGTCGATCATGATGTGGAGCATGCGTTGTATGCACACGGCAATATATCTGGAAACGGGTTTCTTCATAGGGGAGGAAGAGTTTATTCGCCTGAAGAAATGACATGGCGGCAATTTAAGCGGGAGATAGAATTGAGGGCGGATCGGCGCATGGCATATCGTGAGTCCTACGAAAGAAGACACTTTCAGAGACCGTCTCCTTCGAGGAAAGTGAAGCGGTTCTCTGCAGTCTCTAGGCGAGACCCAATTGAAAGTGCTCATCGTGTCTCTTTGCATGATGTAATTCATCAAGGTGGTCACGGTAATGAAGATCGTCCCGTGCATGTAAAGAAGCCCTCGATCACGGTGGAATCAAAGCGGGAAAGTATTGCTTCTGCTCCCGAGCATCATGTTTCGGGAGCGGATGTGCATGGTACTTCCCAGAAACCTCATGTGGTTCATGACAATTTGCAGCATGTAGTGTCCCGTTTGAAGAAAGACGTTCCGAAAAAAAAGGAAACTTTGGCGGAAAAGAAAGCTCGACTATTGAGAAAGTGGAAGGAGTTTAACAACTCAATTGTATCTCAAGAACCGTCTCCGAAGGACATGGACATCAATTCTCCTGTGGAGAAACACGCAAACATTGGCATTCGGAAAGCAGCTCCGACAACAGCTAGAGCTGATCCTAGGCATCCATCGATGGACTCTATCTTCAGCGATCATGAAAAACTTCCTATCTATATCCCGAAACGCGGAGAAACGAACTTAACCGAGGAAGAATCTTCAAATGTTAGGTCAGCTCCAGTCGTGGATAAAAGGAGCGATGAGAACGGAAAAGACAAATCAAAACTTCCCATATATATTCCTAGAAATGGTAAGAAAGCTGATGGCCCAAAGGATGGATCGATGGATCACGACAAGCTCCCCATTTACATTCCCAAGCGTACATCCCATCCAGCCCATGCTGAAACGGACGATGTTGTCGCGTGGGCCAAGGAGCAAACCTCCAAAAGTAAAGTTGTTAAAGGCTTCACGTCCGACAATCCATTTGATGACGGTAAGAATCGAAAAGAAAAAGACGATGGCGTCGCGACTTTATTTGAGGATGGGAAGGATACTCAAGAGCAACGGTCGTCGAATCATGACAGCAACTCTTTGGCAAGTATTTTCGGGGACGCTCCAAAGAACGCTACCTTCGAGGACTTGCTTACGTCTGCATTGTAAAATAAGAATAAAAAGAATATATTTCAAATACATCGAAAGGATGATCCCGTAGATTCTTCAGGAGCTTTCAAAGCGTCGGGATTTGTGAAAATCTCTGGAGGCATTGTGAATCTTACATCTGACGTGGGCATTCCATTGACTCCACCTCCAAAGAATTTCAACATAGGAACCACGACATCGCGATCGATATTAAAGTTATTGTGATCCATATCCTTTGGAACATTGATATCTTTCCTGGAACGACACGCTGCATAAAGCTCTTCAGAGTGAGAGCATGGTATGAGACGATCTTTCTTGCCATGTATAAACAAAGTTGGGGAAGTAAGAAATTTCATCGCCTCCAAGTTGTTCCACCTCTCAGAAACGAAATAACCACCGACTCCAGCTATAAGTTTCGCTAATGTTCGAATAGATATGTAAGCAGACATCAACACGAGACCACCAATCTGATGACTCGCAGCATACCTCGACGCCGGTCCAGACCCAACAGAACGACCAAGAAGAATGATATTCTCTTCCTGAAATTTAAGATCAGAAACAAAATAATCTATCACAGCATCAAGAGAAGCGTCAATTCCTCCCTCGGATGGCTTCCCTTTGCATATACCATATCCAGGATACTCCATTGCTAATACGTTAACATTTAATCTTTTTCGCATATGTTTTAAAAAATCCCTTGCATATCCAATGTCTTCTCCATTCCCATGAAGATAAATTAGGAGATACTTCGCGCCCCGACAAGGCAAATAAATACACGGAATATGCTCTAAGCTGCAAGGATGATCACTTTGTCGACGATTCGGGATCCAGCACAGCTCCCCAGCGAATTCCAATGGTGAATAACCAGGAGGAGGAGCAGGAAATATAAATCTATTGACGGGAGAGTTGTCCTTTATCCACTGCATGACTATCTTCTATTCCAAACGAGAAGTCCCTGAAGCCCCTACAGCCCACCGATGCAACAATGTACACCCACCACAACACGAAAACAAAGTATCTTTGCATGCCCTGTTGTCATCAACCGTTTCATCTCTTTCTATAGACTCGCAATGCTGTTCCACGCGCGGCTAGAGGGAGCGACGGAGGCGCCGCTCATCAGGCGCTGGCTGGATGCAGGCCCCCCCTACGCGCAGTCTCTGCTCGTGCACCCTGCCCACGACGGGTCCACCTCGCCAGTGACGTCATCAACTTGCAGCGCGATTGTGTACTTAATTCCAGAAGCTGGACTCTACTATGATTGAGAACAAAACTTGTCGCGTGTTAGTTTTCTTGGTCCGCGAGCATAATCTAACTAAGGCATGCGCAGCATTGAACACTCTGTCTATAGGATGGATAGGAACTTCCTTCTTCGAAAATTTTTATTTGTGTTTGTAACAGCGGTGATTGTGTCCAGCGTGGCTGCTGATGATAGTCAACCTGCTCCGAAGATGTCCATGCAAGATATATCTATTGAACCTAGCCCGGTGAATGCGGTCATGGAGATTCCAAACTCCGCACCTTCCGCTTCATCTGAGGAGTCTTCCGAGAAGAAAGCTCCCAAAATGACGCATGGTAATGCGGCTGAATTACCCCCTAATATTGGTCGTGATGGGGGGGATGGTTTACAATCCCTGCTTCATTGGGCCGTCACAAATAGTGATCCGAATAAGCTTAGGGACCAAGCTGAAAAAATTAGAGCTATAGATGGTCCAGATGGCAAACCTAAGTACACTCTGGAAGAACTCAAAGCTATGCAGAATCGTCTGAAGTCTCTTGATCCGAAAGTAATTGATGAAATTCTAACTCCTGCTGCTGCAAAAGAAATGAAGGAACTAGCGAACACGTTGGCGTCGCCTTCTTCTTCTCTGGAAGAGCTAATTAATGGCCTCTCTCGTCTTCAGTATCTTGTGGAGGACATTGATAATGCTGGAGATCTGAAGACGGTGGGAGGGATGGAGCCTGTGTTAAAGCTTTTGTCAGAGACCGAAAATAGTGAAATACGTTCATTGGCTGCCTTTGTGCTCGGTACAGCTGCGAGTTCGCTGAAGAAGGTACAGAAGCAACTACTGGATCTCGGTGCTGTAGGCGTAGTTACACGAACATTTATCAGCGAATGTGATGCCACTCCGTCATCACCACATGCTGCGTCTACGCGGTCTAGGGTTTTATCGAAGCTAATGTTTGCTATTTCTTCGATCAGTCGCAATAATAAGGAAATTCAAGAGAAGTTCCAGGATACTGGAATTCTGTCGAATGTGTTTTCTTGCCTGTCAGAGAAGGACACGGCAGTGAAGAAGAAGGCTCTTTCTCTGATTGCTGATTTCGCTCGAGGGTCCAATGATGCCGCTGAACCTGGTGAAGGAAATTCTACCATCAATTTCTTAGCAGGGTCGAAGCACGGTCTTCTTTTGGAGCAGCTGAGTAGTAAAGATGCAGATTTGAGAGAAAAGACTTTAGAAGCTGTGGAAGCATTGACCGAGACAAAAACCAAAGATATTTCGTTTGTGAGGGCAGCGGCGAAGAGTATTCGACTGTTGTGGAGACACGAAAAGGGACCGTGGAATCCGGAGCGTTTGCAAAGGGTAGATGAGTATTCGGAACACTTGAAGGACATGGATGCCTCTGTTACGAAGATATTGGCGAATCTGGACGTCATTATTGAAAAAGAAACCCCGTTTGGTATGTAAAAAAAATTGGAGATTAACGTATGAAGTGTTCTTTTTTTTCTTTATTTTCTACTGTTGATATCCCACAACGCTCATTGTCCCTATCTCGATAATAGCCCGACACTGATAGCACTTAAAATGAGTCGTCGCCCCTGCAGGAATCATAATATCAACACCACATTGACGGTTAGGACACTTCACCGGACCTCTTGGAGCACCTGTACTCCCAGGAGGGGTCTGCGTTCCCGAGCGTAATTTAGGATCTTGGTAGCCTTGAAATGGTTGAGGAGGATTTTGTACCGCAACCGCAGTCGGACCAGGATGACTATGTGAATGAGGCCTCGTCATACCACCACTGTTCGGAGCAAGGCCTAGAAGAGAAGGAGGAACACCGGACGCCATCAAAGCCTGCGCCACCGCCCCACAGTCCAAGAATCTCGTTTTCGGGTCAAACGACAACAACCGTTGAATAATGCCGTGAAGAGTCGTTGATATATTCGGGCATAGCGCCTTCCAGTTATCAATAGTTGGTTGGATGTTCGCAGGTTCTTCACAAGTCAGCAGCGCCACGCAAGTCGCCCCAAGAGAGTATAAATCTGAATTGTAGTACGCGGAACCAGTGCCAATTTCAGGAGCAGAATACCCAGCCGTTCCGATCGATGTCATTGCATTCACCACCCAGGAGCTATCTACATTTCGAGAAGCTCCAAAATCAACTAAAACATAATCACCATCCGTTTTTTTCTGCATAATATTTGCTGGTTTTATATCACGATGAATTACCTTTTTGGCATGTACATAAGATAAAACGGACACCATCCTCGCTAAGAAATGCCACATGGACGCCTCACTATAACGCTGTCCACTAATTAAATACCTCGTTAAGTCATAACCATCGACGAATTCTTGCACTAAATACCACCCCGATGGTTCCTTAAAAAGAGCAAGCAACGTTGGAATCTGTGGATGAGATCCCATACTTTCCAGAACAGCAGCTTCTCGGAGGAAAAGTTCCCTCGACTTCTCACCGTTCGATTGATCTTGTGGAAAGAACTCTTTCACAATCACCTTAGGCTTAGAAGGAAGATGTTCATCTGTCGCCATGTAGGTACGGCCAAAAGCTCCTTGTCCTATCAAATTGCCGACAAGGTAGCGCTCCCCCAAATTATGACCAGAAAGTGGTGTTCCCCGTTGGACAGGTTCAGACGAAGGAACTCTCATAGATATAGAGTGTTTAATCTGTGATCCACTTCCATGCGAATCACCAGGGCCTGATGACGCAGGACCCCCGCCGAAACCGTTATCATCTCCATCGACAATAGGTAAAAAGTACCCATCAGCAGAAAGATTTCCTCCTCCTCCTCCAGTGCTACCAGATGAACCGGTTCTCTCGATGGATCTATCCGCGCCAGCCGCCATCGTCGGAGGCAGCCCCGGGTCCTTCTTTTTCTTTGACTTGCTGTTTCCCATTGTCACAACTCCAAAAGAAAGAACACCGCCTAAAACAACATGCACTCTCATTCATTTCATATACCACTTCGGTTGCAACAAAACGTCCTTCTCAAGAGTCCATGTTTTGTCCAGGCCGGGACCGTTTCTCTGTGCTGGACCAGGCCGGCAGCTCCGACCGGTCCAGGCCAGTTGAAGTCGTTGCCCACACGACGACCCAGTCGCCATCTAACTCACTGCATGCAACGAATATGGGATATTTCCCCAGGCTGTGCTCGATGCACATTCCAGAAGATATTTCGCAGACGAGACGAGTATTCGTGTCGCTGCCTTGTCGGGTAGGGGACGTAAGTGTGGATATCTGGGATTGACAGATGGGTTGCTGTTGTAGCTCCAATGCTGCCCGCGACCCCCATCGAGCCGATCGTGGTACTGGTGCAGGCAGTATGGCTCCTCTGAAGAAGGCCATTATTGAGGGTGATGTTGAGGCTGTCAAGAAAATTCTTGACGAAGGTATTCCTGATAAGAAAGGAAAAATAATACCAGTATCTGTAGATGAGTTGGACGAGTTCGAACAGACTGGGCTGCATGTAGCAGGTGTGCAAGGAAATGTGGATATATGCGAGGTTTTAATAGGTCATGGAGCTAATGTTGAGGCTAAGCAAAATGTAGGTTATCGCCCCCTTCATATGGCTGCCGGATTCGGTCAGACAGATTTCGTGCGGGTGCTATTGGATAAAGGAGCAAAAGTTGATTCTGAAAACAAACAGAGATGGAGTCCGCTACATTGGGCGGCCATGAACGGCCACGCGGAGACATGCGCTCTATTGTTAAGTCGGGGATCAGATCCGAATGCTCAGGATCATTCTGGTCTCACGCCATTGCACTATGCGGCTAGTAAGCACTTCAAAAAAGTTGTAAAAGTGCTTGTGGATGCCAAGGCTAATATAGACATTCAAGACAAGTTTGGTCGAACTCCTGTAGACGTCGCTTCAGATGAAGCGATTGTGAAGATGATGATGTCAGGGTAATAAATTTATGGATATATTCATGAGGATGTCGGTGTTGCCACAAAGACGGGACAGAGAAAAGTGTGACTTATTCTAGAGACGGTAGCAGATGAATCACCACAAGCACCAGAAGGGATACAAATGATGAGCTTTTGATTCAGCGTAGAGCAGGCGTCATCATCTTCACATGGTTCTATCATCACCATCAACCCGACATCATCTTCATACCCGACAACCGATGTCAACACAGAACAACCATGTCGATCAAACGAGTCGACAAGGCGCGTCTTTTCAGTCGATACCTCAGAAACTACGTCCTTCAGGACAGACTCCAAAACGGAGATATCACAGGATTTTTGAGAATCTGAGCTCAAGCTCATCGTTGTTACTTTGCACTGCAAATGCAGCTTGATCCTGTTTTCCGAGATATCGCCTTCAGCTTCAAATCGAGGATTATCCAGCTGACACAGCCGCAAAAGTGCTGCAATCGACTGCCCGTCATTCCGCACGCTGCAGCTACCAACGACAAAAACGGGTCTACCTTCATGGACAAGGAAATCACAAGACCCTTTCCATTGTTGCTGCTCAGAGCCAATGCTTTGCGCATTCCACAACATCAGTTGTTTTTCAGTATCGTATCGAAATCCGACAATATAAGATGATTTCGTATCCGCACCACATAGAGCGATCGTCGCGGGAGCCCACTCAAATCGCCACGTCTGCCAACGCCATTTGAGGCATCTCTGCGACACATACAACTGACGGTCAACACAAAAAGCAACTAACTCACCATGAAAGCACAGTGAAAGAGCTTCCGCAGAAGACGATTCGTAGATGCTAGTCAAACTGCGCAGATCTATCTGAACACTATCACCAGTACAAGTTCGCGGTTGAAATAGAGAAGTTGATATCGCGTTTCGTACAGGTTTACCCCTCCGTAGGAAAGGGCATTCTAACAGGAAGTCACTGCCACCAAGTTTACAGCGAACAACCTCATTTGTATCTACAGAAAACGTTAGGGAGCCCATCGCCGATCGTAGCTCAGCTTTATCATCAACACGTATCGAGCTGCTGGTAACAAGAGATACATTCCCCAGCTGCTGATGAGGATACATTATATACAAGGTACTTTCGTCATCTACCAATACGACAGTGTTTCGTGCAGTACAGAGACCCCGTATGTGAGACGGAGTATGAGAAGCGCATAAGGTTTTCGATAGATGTAGATCCTCAAAACGCACATAGTGTGAACCTTCAGAAGACCAAGAAGACACGAAGACTTCGGAGTTCTCCGTTTTTTCAGCAACTCCATCAATTTCTAACCAGCCCACCAACGCACCAGGATAGAGACCCGAGAACAATGAGCCATCGATCGGTTGAACAACTTGACGGCATATCCAAGAATTCTTCACCCCCTCAACACTTGAATAGACATATGCACTACCATCCCAACACCCGACAGCAAGATTACCACCTTTTCTATCAAACGACATGCTGGTAACTCGCTCAGAGCTAAGGCATTCATACCATAAGTCTGTCTCTTCGTTTAAGTTTACTCCATCCAGCAAATCCCATATCCCCACATATCCGTCTAAAGTAATAACCGCAAGGGTCGATCCATCGCCAGTAAATGCAGTCCCATACACGGGGTATGCATCATGGATATTCTTCACGCTGCACAAGTCGATTGCTTGGTGCGCTTCGGCGCTCTCATTGATGCTATCGATGGATTCAACTCCAGCGGTATACACTTCGCAGCCCGCAGCACCACCCACCGCAATAACATGCGATCGCTGTCCCAAGGAAACATCTCCACCATTTACCCTCACTCGACAAGCGACAGATATGCACTTCGGGTGGAAATACAAAGGAATCGTTATTGTAGATACATCACACGGATCGGCACTTGCCTCATGAAAATAAAACACCGTTAGTGTCGCAGATGAAATAACGCACAAGTACTCTCCATCGTCCGACCAACAGTGGTCCACGATTGATGAGTCTTCCTCCCTAAAAGCAGCGCACTGAACAACCGCATAACCTTCACTTTCCGACGGTACGATGGCTACCACAAGCACACCATCAAACGCAGAGGCATACGACAGCACCGGAGCATCGACATCCGCCGTAGTGACGTCATTGGACAGAGCGGCGTCCCGAAAGGATGAGCTGATGCGTGAAGGGACCCATTGGATACAAGAAGAAATATACGGTGAGGGAGAGAAGGGGGATAAAGGTATCGAATGTGAGCACAACTTCATGTCATTTTAATTTATTGTAGCAACTCATGCTCCTTGATGGTGACGGGTTTTTCATTCTCGCAGCGATGACCGACCGGCGGTCTCCACCTGCCGACACTCGCGACTCCGTCATCGAAAGTTTCGATTTCTTTCTCCTTCGATGCTGCTTCCTGAAGAATCGATAATACTAATCTCGAAATAGTTTTTAGAATTTCATTTTGATTTACAGAAATTACAGATCCGTCAAATAGGTGTTTGTTTACAGCTTCGTGGTTACTCACCAAGCATGCCCACCATGAATCGAAATCGGCAAATACCATCGCGGATTTGGCAATGGGGAACATCTTACTCATCGCAGGATTTTGTAAAACTGGTTCAATTGCTCTAGCGAAAGGACCTAAACCATCAGCAGGCTTCCAATGGTCGCGAATGCATCGATGAAGAAACTCGTCAAACGCTTCATAATTTTCGAATCGCGTTTCTAACGTCACTATCCATTCCTTTTCAAGAATTTCAGATTGATTCTGTAAAGGGAGATCCATGAACGGAGCTAATATCGAATTACGAACTAAATCACAGCCGTGAAAATCGTGCCCTGGAGCCGGGTTGTGCAGCAGCTTCCCCATCCCAAAGAGTGTCTTCTCTTGGAGCCAGAGAAACACCTGTCCCAAGTTGATAGGTGTTACGATATCTATGCGCATGAATGATGTTGAGTTCAGACGGTGCACACACTTGTCATGATCGCTAATATTCATAAGATATTGCCGGCAAGTAAGAAAGGTTGACCGTTGAAGATTTTTGGAGTTGCAAGCAATCCACACTGGTTCTTTTACATCTATTAGAGATGCTAAGATGCATTCTATGAATGGGATGCGATCTAACAATGAAGGTACAAGTCTCAAATTTGAAATCCACTCAGAGCACGCAGAACGAACCGCAGAGGTCCATTCTTCTTCGGACGGCTTATCGTAAATCGTCCATGATTTCTGCACTGACTGTATCCACGAGTATGTAGCATTTCGATCGAGAAACAAGACTTCATCAAGATATTTTCTATCACGATTAAGAGATCTAAGAGCAGCAATGAAAAGTATCGCTGTAGTTAGTCGTTGCTGTCCATCTATTACTGTCCAAGCATCATGGTCCTCGTAAAACTTCACGACAATCTTCCCCAGGCGATGACCGTTTCGACTAGTCACGTCTCGAAGCCACTTCATTAGGGTAGGATGATCCCAGCAGTATCTTCTCTGGAACAATGGTATATGGTATGGTGAGTTGGAAGATAGTAACTGCCGAAAAGATACAGGCTGAATATCCTGGCGAGCGCCACGGCTGTGAAGACCAGGACAGGTGTATGTCATTGCCTGTATAGGGCTGAACTCTGCGGACTTTTGCAATTCCTGAGCAGATTTCTCCATCAGGGTTTATCTTACTGTCAGGGGTGCCACCTCGCTTTTATTCTTAATGTCTGAAATTGTTGGTTCCCCAAAAGCAAAGAAGCTGAACCTGCTTTTATACCCAACATTTCCTCCCTTTGTTTTTCTTGACTTGGGGAAGAAAAAACCTAAATCTCCCCTAGGACTGCATCAACTATACTCATTTGAACACCTCCTTTTCCCGCCTTTGGCCCCCTTTTGAGAGACGTGCGAGATTTTGCCTCTCTCCTCCCCCTCGTCTGTGATATCAGAGTATCACCCTCGTCGATATATATACGCCGTGAGTTCCCATTTGTCTTTTATCGGACGTGTTGATTGTTTGTTTGAGGGAGTCTTCATGGCATCGCTTACACCAGTGCGCACCATGTTGCGCCCTGTCGCATCTGCGCGAATCTCTATGGTTCGTGTATGTGGATCCAATATGTTGGGATCGCGAGAATACGCAAAGGCGGCTTCAAAGAAAGAGAAAACCCCAAACACTCTGGATGATGAAGCTATCAAAAAACATTACAACTCTTGGATGACAAGTCCGGAAACAGCTCCAAATGCGGAAGCGAAAAAAGCTGCAACTCCTCCTGTCCAGACTGTGAACAAATCTTCTCAAAAAGAATCAGAACCGGAAATGGTTCGTGAAGGTGCTCGTACAAAGGTGGATAAGAAAGGTAGAGTTGTTGTCGTGACATCTGGAAAGGGGGGTGTCGGTAAAACGACGAGTTCCGCTAGTTTCGCAATGGGTCTTGCTCTCAAGGGTAAGCGCACTTGTGCGATCGACTTCGATATAGGTCTGCGTAATTTAGACCTTCATCTCGGCTGCGAGCGACGTGTGATTTATGATTTTGTCAATGTTCTCCTCAAAGAATGTACTCTTCGCCAGGCTCTCATTCGTGATAAGCACTGTGATGATCTGTATATGTTGGCTGCTTCCCAGACAAGGGACAAGACAGCTCTCACGAAAGACGGCGTTCAGGCTGTGTTGGATGAGCTGTGCCGTGATTTTGATTATGTCGTTTGTGACTCTCCTGCGGGAATCGAGAGTGGTGCGTTGCATGCGATGTATTTTGCTGACGATGCTATCATCACGACGAACCCGGAAATGTCATCGGTGAGAGACAGTGACAAAATGATTGGCATTATTGAGAGTAAATCTCGTCGAGCGCTCTCAGGAGATGTACCTGTTAATCAGCGTTTGTTGGTTACTCGATACGATGCCGTGAGAGTCGCAGAGAAGAACATGTTAAGTATGGACGATATTAATGAAATTCTTGGCCTTCCTGTTGTTGGCGTGGTTCCGGAAAGCTCGGACATCTTGAAATCCTCGAACATGGGCCGGCCTGTCATTCTAAATGATTGTGATGCCGGCATTGCATACAAGTAAGTGCATGTGCTTTTCAGGTTTTTATCAGATAATCATGTCGTCTTTTTGTTCTCGACTAACATCTTTTGAATTGGTGTGTGTATATTGTAGGGATATGGCGGGTCGGTTCCTGGGTGAAAGTATAGAGATGAAGTTTTTGCAGCCATCATCAGGAGGATTCTTCAGCAGAATATTTGGCGGAAGGAAGTGAGTCAGCTTATTCAAAAAGACGTCGTAATTTTATTGTTTATTCTTCTTTACCTTGAGGAGTGGTAGAGTTTCTTCCATTTCGCCGACGTTTGCGATGACGACGGCGTTTCCCACCTGTTCCAGCAGAAGAGCTCTGCTCGATTTCAGCTTCCTCGGATACTTGCAAGGTCGACACGGCAAGCTCGACGGAAGAAACGTCATCGAGACCAGCAACAATCACATTTTTTGGAGATCCTTCGCCCAGTTTAGTATCGTTCGAATGATTTCCGCGAACAAAATTGCCATCACTTAGAGAATCACGAAGTCGGTCCGCATCAACACGACGGCGGATATGCGATTCGATCGCTGTTACACTTATTTCATGTCTCTCAATACGTTCCTGTGATTTTATGATTCCACGTTTTTCCAAATCCGTTACATGCGGTCGACCAGATTTTAGAAAGCGGTTCACAGTGCCTTTAGCAATTTGAGCCTGGAGTCGACTCATCCGCAGACTTATGGCAGATGCAATTTTCTTCTTCCCGCCTCTGTTTCTTTTCCTAGAATGTTTATCAGAAGAAAAACCAGACAATGAATCTGTTGAGCGTCGGTAGTGCATCAAGCCATTGGAATCATGAGCACTGTCTCGCAGAACATTCCGTTGTTTTAATTCAGATTCACTGGGACGAACCTGTAGACGACGAGAGAGATTATCACACAAACGACGCCGTAAATGGTTGCGAAGATGAGTTTCAAGGACATTTTGAGCATCTCTGACGCAAATAGGATCCGTAATTACATCAATACCAAGACGAGTATCGGCTTGTACCATGCTTGCACTCAACGGTCTCTCGAAATTCAAAATGCTTGATAGATAATCATCCGCAGAAAATCCGGAGAATTGAGTCGTTGATACCTTTGACAAGAATTCTCTGAAGCTTTGAAGACCCTTTAGGACACCTTTGTCTTTACCCCAGTGAGCATTAGGATTACAATGATTGAAATCAATCAAGCGTAGCTCCACAAGTGGAGGTCGAGCAAAAGGAATCGACAGTAACGATGTTGTTTGCTTGATTTCATCTGGTTGTCCATCATAAATCACTAACAAAGAACATGCATAAAATCGATATCCTTCGATTTTCTCGAAACAAGAAATGAACTTATCAATTTGCTTCTTTAATTCGTTCACAACTTCCCAACGAAACCTCACACCGTTGTGAAAAAAGCGGAAGAGCGCCTCAGGTATTTCATCAGCGCTGAGTTTATGGGTCACATCCGTTCCTATTTTAGTGACAGCATTAGACATCGCATCATAAACAGACATTCCCGTAATTCTCATTCCATGTGATCCGGTAGTTGTCTTTAAAGCTTTGGCTCTTTGAGATCTGATTTTGGATAGTGCGGCGTTGTCATCATACGTACGCGTACCCATTTTCACGTCCATCACAACGGGAATAGAGAAGGGAGCCGTCAAATCCTCCAATTCAATAAATTTATCACCGTTCTCATCTTCCACGACGCCATAATAAGTAGGAATTAGTTTTTGAACTTCTTCCGGAGCAATGGAATACACCTTGGCTTCAGTCTCATTGAACGGCTTACGGATACGACCACCCGGTACCTGTACCAGCGTCTTCTCAGAGTTGTGTCCTAATCCACCCACTTGAAACAAGCAGTCGTGGTTGGAGTTATCATCTATGGAAATTTCTTTCACAGATGAAGCAGCCGCAGACGCTCCAGTAGCAGATGCTTTCGTCACAACACGATCAATGGCAAAACTTTCATGGACATCTTTACCTGCGCCAGAATAGCTTCCGATCCGGTAAGATTTCGGTCTTCCCAACACAAAAGCAGATCCAAACGTGTCCCGAGCGTCAGGTGGGGTGACATTAGTGACCTGAAACAGGTACTCTCTGTGATTCATTCCAGTGTCTGTCACAGAATCGTACGAGCAGTCCTTGCCGAAACTGAAAATCTCACGCGACGGAAAGCGTTAAATCCGCGCTTCTCCCAGGAACGGAGGAGCGCCTTGGTCAACGCGATCCTTCCTCCCGTTCTTGGTCAAACTCCCTCACGAATATCGAACCTCCTGCCTCTCCTCTCCACTCTCACTCCTTGGCATCGTGGGGGGGACGCGTAACGGCCCATTGATATCGTATAAAGTGCATGGGCTTGACACCGGATGAAGGGAAAGGTGCTCCGTCATATTTTCAGTTCTCAGAAAAGATCAGTTTCTGATGATGAAAACTGTGGGGTTGGTACTATCGGTCTGTCTTCTGTTTGCCGCCACCACGAGCGCGGCATCATTTCCTCTCTCCACATCCTCCTCTCCTTGTGAGGCGACTATGTTTGAGGTGGGATCTTTTACCCGAGTTTGGTTCTGTTCCGACTCGATCGTTCGTGTGACTCACACTCCTACCGCAAATTTTCCGTCAAAGGTTGGTCTTGTGGTTCGAGCTGACTGGAAACCCGTCGATGTGAAAGTAGAGCGCTCGCAGAAATTGATGCAATTCACTTCGTCTACCCTTATTGTGACCGCCGACCCTGATACTGGAGCGGTCACAGCCACTGACAGGATCAGTGGAAAAGTTTTGCTTCAAGAAATGTCTCATCAGTTCACTGAAGTTCCTGACTCACCCGTGCAACGAACGACTTATTCGGTCAAGCAGACATGGGCGGCATCGTCCGATGAGGGTTTCTATGGGGGTGGAGAGTACCAACATGGATTTGTTAATTTTGCTGGAGCTCCTTTGAGTATGATTCAGTTTAATACTGAAGCTGTGGTACCTTTCTTTGTTAGCACCAAAGGCTATGGTCTTTTATTAGACAACTATTCGACTACCTTTCTGAATGATGCCGGTCACGACGATCGAGAAGAAGCAACATTAAAGAAAATTTCCTTGGTTTCAACCGAGTCCGTAGATGCAGTCACTACTCTGTCTGGGAAGATTACAGCTTCTTTTGACGGAATGCATTATCTGTACGCGGATGTTGCGGATGATTTCGGCGCTGGCTTTAACATTCTCGTCAATGTCACGTTGACTGATGAGTCAGGACTGTCCGTTGTCGCTATCAGCTGGGATCGACTCACGAATCTTCCTGACGCTACGATGGGACGCGCGATTCTCAAAAAGGGTCAGACTTACACCGTCACGCTCCAATATGATGGATTAAAAACTCAGCCTAGTGTGTATATTCGTGCGTCTGATGTGTCTGTCAAAAGTCTACGATCGATGCGAGCTGATCTCATCGACTACTACATCATGGGATCGGACAATCTTGGCTTGGATGGCATCATTCGTAATTATCGTACTGCCACTGGAGAAGCACCTCTTTATGGGAAATATGCGGTACGAATCACCACTCACTGAACTCT
>JAGYYM010000027.1:1540-16569 GCA_021439955.1 Certesia quadrinucleata | reverse complement strand
AATTGAATTAATTGAAGAAAAAGGCACAGCGCAGCGTCACTATTTAAGAAACCGTGAAGCGGTTTCAAAATAATAATTTTGTAGGAAAGATGGAGTAAATAGATGCCACCATTCAAGTCTTGAAGAAACATATCCGAAACCCAGTAAGTGAGCACACCCCTCTAACCCAAATTTACAGAAGGAAGAAAAATTGTCACTAGCGAAGAAAAAGGAATTACTGTTCCAACTATGTGATAACCTCAAAAAAGTTGAAGATAGGGTAAGTTTGTGGTATATCTGAGATGTGAGTTTAGAAATAATTAATGGATAAGCAGGCACATTTGGAAGGAGTGCTGGTCAAGTTATGTGATGCTGGCTGTGGGCTAAGTCTTGTCAAGGAGATATTGAATATATTCACCATCTTCTTTGAGAAGGGGGATTACTCCAAGATAGGAACTGTGTTTGACACTTTGAGAGCCAATTTTGAGAATTCAAAATCGAAATATTCATCCAAGATTTGCTCAGCAATGTTGCTTGGAGGGATTTTTAAGAAATTCTGGATGAAGACCATATCACCTCCAACCAAGGAGATTGTGTAAGGGTTGACCAAGATGTTCAGGTCATCTGAAGAATGGTATACCAAGGAGACAGCAATTAAAACCCTACAGAGCATCATCCAAACAGACTGCCCAAACCTTGACTAGGCTCTCCCTGAAATTTACAAGCTCATCAACAAGGGGATTGGGGATAAATCTCATGAACTAAGACTTGCATGCGCCAGAGCTTTGAAGGACTTCATTTATGTGTTCCAGCTGGGGTTACTTAGCCCAAACTAGATCGAGGGTACCATTAACCTAGCCATATAAGGGCTCATTGACATCAATGAGAACATCCGAATCACTATGACCGAGGTGTTAAGCACATTATTCTCTAAACGATTATGGGCCACACTTAGATCAGGAGAGTTCTCGATGGAACGTACTGACAAAAAGCCAAGTTCAAAAAAGAAAAAGGGAATGGATCTTCCAAGGAACCTACTTGAGGTGATATCAGACTTTTACTCAAAGCCTTAATGTGGGTCAGTAGAGAGAAAATGTTAGATTGAGAGTCTGTATCAGGTCATCAGAGCATGCCCACCTGCGCTCATCAAAACTGATGTAACCTCCATCCTGAGCATGGTTATGGGAATAGTGGAGAAACCTATCACAGGAGGGCAGACCCCATAGGTCAACGAAAGAGAGAGCATCAAACATCGAAGGATCATATCATGGTTGATGAGCAAGATATGTGAAGAGCTGGAAGAGGAAGGACAGGAGAAAGCACTTAACTTTTGTCTATCCCTCCTCAAAGATCAGGAAAGCAAGTCACCCAAACATAAACTTAACCCTTAGCAAGTGATCATCCTCATTCAAACCCTCAACACACTCATCTACACCTGTATAGGTCAGAAACTATAGGAGATGTATGATTCAGAGAGAGAACTGATTGACACACTGATGCCATATATCAAGTCAACCAACCCTAGCTATCGAATATACTCCTAGGAATGTATCAAGTCAATCTCACACTCATGCCCAATGTGGATCCATTCTATGCTGTAGATATTCCTTAGTCTCACCACCATATCTAACGCAGATTTGGCATCCATGAAGTCTGTCCCTATGTATACACCTAAGCTTAAGCCACTCACTAACTAGAGCACATAGCAGGAGATTGCCCAACACCGTGAGGCAACTGGCCTTCGTGTGTAAATTGACATCACTAACTCACTTGCCATGGCGCTAGCATGCATATTTAGCTAGGTCAGCAACTCCCTCAAAGGGGTTCCACTCTAACTAGCTAATAGTGCTTTCAATGCTGCAAGATCAATGATTTTAGGCAACTACCAAGGGGAAGATGATGAAGAGGTTGAAGTGAACTCAATATAGCTAGCAAATGTTGATGTGAGTGATAATCCTAGGAGAGAGGCAGGCTGGATCATCATGGAAGGGTTACTCCATTTGAAGATATAGTGGGTTGGACCTAAGATAAGTTCCTTCTACAAACTTCTCAACACTGTATTCTCAAAGGATATGTGCTCAATCGACCCAGAGCAGCTCAAGAAGCCAATCTACCTTGAAAAGGTATTGTATGAGTTCAGGATTAAACTGCACGCCCTATCAGTAATCAAATGCTTTCTCAGCAAATGTTTTGTGCTCCTAAACTCATAACTCATCAAGCTCCTGGCAAGCTTCCTAAGTGGCGCTACAACCTTCTATCTTAGCCAAGACAAGACTGAGATCCCAAAGTTATTCAAGAAGGTATTCGTGGATGAGTACACAATCATGAAATCAGACCTGTTCGAATGTCTCTCATAGCTACACCCATCTCTGTTCGCATCCAGGTTCTTCTACCTTCTCCACTCTGTGTGTGATGAGGTTGTGAGTGAGTAGGCATATTCCAAGCCTACTATGTGGAAGCAGCATTTGAGTACCGAGGATAACATACTCATGAACGAGGAGAAGTTAATCAAGCCGACTAAACTCATCCCTAAGTTTTACCTGAACAATGATATCATCCGAGAGGATCTGATCAATATACTTAGATTCGATACTCTACTACTCAATGGTAACTCAAAGGGACATGAGAGTGATCTGAACCCTAGGCTACAACCTAGGATTTCACTCCGTAACAACTCTATCCAGCTCTTCTCAGATATATTCCTCAGCTCACACTTGAATAACAATAATAAGAAGCAGCTCTGTAAGCATTTCATTATACACACCAAACCATCAGATGTTGGTAAAGGAGCAAAGAACTAGAAATAAAAGTAAAAAGACATTGACCGTAAGTAGGCCAAGATCCTCAGTATCTCATGTGCCATGTATATGGTAGCAAAAGGGCTTCTCAAAAAGTCTGAGTAGAGGTAGATAGATGAGGAGATATTCCAGTCAATCGAGACCATATTTGAGAACTGCTCCCACCCAGGGAATAACCCTACTAACAACCCTCTACTCAGACGTATATGCTCTGAAGGTTAGGTGCTCTTCTATAAACCATATGTGTCCTCAGACCCTGAATTCATCTCAGGTCTGGTTGACGACCTTCTCAAGAAGTCAACAGATAAAACAAATGACAAATCACAGAGTAGGTAGGTGTCAATGTTGGGGAATATACTCAGACATATTGATTTTGATGAGAACCTAGAACCATTGAAGGAGAAGATGATCAAGGTGTTCTCAACTCTTACCAAGAAGTCAGAACCTAACATAGTCAGGCTATACTCCATCCATTATACCTCCATCGGCCACCTGTACTCAGGTAGTGAGATACCTGAGCTATTTGCATATACATACCCTATATGCTTCCACTAGATGTAAACTGATATCAGGGATGACTGGGTGGTGCTAAATGCGCTCTGCTTCTACACTGAGACAGCGATAAGGTAGAATAAGGACAAGCTATTCAATGATCAATCCATGACTAAAGTCATCATCATGGCGAGAGAGTACTTGGATTATGGCATTGATAACAACTCAAAGCACCTACTCAAAAGTGTGCTTAACCTTTACAAGACCATCATCCTAAACCCAGATAAGATCAGCATGACCTACACTGACCTCAAACACATCGCTGACCAAGTGTTCAAAATACTCAAAACATACCGTAACACTACCTATGCTCAGAAATGTGTAGAGATACTAGCCTCATTCCTGTACCGAGGTGACCTGGAGATGCTGGAGGAGTGCTGTAAGGACCCAAATGATGATGATGCTAACTTCTACATGACTCTCATCGACCTGCTTAACTCAGCCTACAAACAGTAGCTACCATTCAATGAGAGTAAATTGAGGAAGAAGGTATGCAATCTAGACTCAGATCATATCATGCTCAAGAACTAAGAATTGGAGAGGATCATCAACTATAATAACCTTGACTCAGATATTGGTTCAGATAAAGCAAGGCTACACTGCTTGGAGACCTTGACCATATATGCGTTGAAGATAAGCGCACATTTCAAGCTGGATATGTGGATTGAGATATGCAGGTACCTCATCTCATATAAGCATAGGTCCGCAGCTGACTTTTAAGAAGTTGAAGCTGAGATGGCTGAGGCCAACGCCCATAGGGAGGAGGAAGCACATTAGGAGCATTCAGATGATGAAGATGAGGTAGAGGAGAGCAAACCTAAGCCTAAGAAGAGGAAGCCTATTAAGTACACACTGCTCAAGTATCTGTCACCCAGGACAAAGGTGTTTGTCATTGACATCTTCACAGCTTTTGTTGAGCAGTACTCTTGCACAGATGAGAAACGACTAACAGATATCTCAAAACATATATAGAAACTGATCAACCTCGCGTTCTCTGTGCTCTCAATGGAAAACCATAACCTCAAAAGATCAGGGCTAACTCTCATGATAGAGCTTGTGAAGAAGTTCCAGTACTCTGAGGAGAAGGTAGATGAAGAAGATGAAGAAACTATTGACTAGCTTGCAGTGGAAAAGAGTCTTGAGATAGAATAGTACGAAGCCTAGATAGGTTCCATCATCAGATAGAACCTTAAGGGTAAGACCTGGCCTGATATCCTCATGAAGAACTACTAGCTGATCTACTACTTCATCACCGTGCCCATCTCAAAAGATGAAGATCTTATACGAAAGATCATCACCACCATCATAGATGAGCTTGACAAGTTTGATTTATAGAGCAATGATACCCAGTTGGTCACAGAGACACATTTCAGGAAGCTTGTGTTGTTAAGTAAGCTGTATTTGGTCTCACATGATGAAGTGGATTGCAGCTTCATGAGCCCTATTGTGACCAACTCTAAAGATCTTGATGAGGAGAGAGATGTGTCAGATATGGTGAACTAGTAGAGGCTGTTGAAATTAAAGCATGAGGACAAGGAGAGGATCAGGAATGTGCTGGGAGGAGAGGTGTTGTAGACTTTGAAGGAACATCTTATGGGGGCTGTGCATGATTGTTCGGTCATCCTATCCATGCCACGTGCTGCTGTCAGATCATTCCATAACTTTAAATTTGTACTCAGTGGCACACGTAGTGCGTATAATCTGCAAAGTATTGAAGGGTCATGGCAATACTTCCTCTCTGCAATAAGCTATCTGATGAAAGAACTTGATGCAAAGGACCCAGACCCTGAGCGTGGTACCGTGAGCCCAGGGTAGAAGCCCGTGAATGAGATGGGGAGCGAGAAAAACAGCGACATCATAATGGGGCTCATCTACTACTACCTCAACAAACCAGTGGAGGTACACGACCATGACCATGAGAACTTAGGCAACAGTGTGATGAAGATGGGAGGTAAGCATATCAACTCTAAATCACAAGCTGAAACCGCCCATCTTCTCTTCAACAATATCAGGCTTAAGATGTACCTACTCAAGGTGACCAACATCCTATTTATGTCCCCTCACATCACCATGAATTTTGAATGCTTGAATGAACTCATCGACACAATTGATAACATTGTCCACCCTTAGTCATAAATATTTCTACTGATTATAGAGCTCAATCTCCCGTTATGGAATTCTATTTGATAGTTGTGCCTCCATGTTTTGCATGAATTAGAGGTCTAGTTCTTGTTTACGGATATATTGGTTTGCTGATAATGACTCAACAGGTGAGAAGGTGTGGTGATGCATTTGGTCAACCTGGTCCTTCTAGGTTTGGTACTATGGGAAGTTAGCATTAGGGATTGAGATATGAATTGGATTACGTTAGGAATTGGGGAACTTGTGTATTTTCTTTGTTTGTGGTGTGTGTGAGGATTTTGTTTTAAACCTTGGGGCTTACTGGGTAGGGCTCCTATCATCTGTTGATTAAACTTTTCGTTTATGGTTGTTCATCTTGAACCTAGCATTCATCTTACAGTATGGCTATCTCACTGTAGTGACTGAAACCGGGGTTGTGGTAAACCCAGTTGTGGTTTTGGTAAACCTCCTACTCTTTCCTTTTCCTGCAAAGAAACCTGCATTCTAGGTACGATGTGATACTTTGCTTTAAGCTGTTGACTGTCGAGATGAGAGGTTGGGTATGTTAAGCATTGTCATTGGTGGAAGGTTAGTTGATTGGCGTAATGGGTTTGGTATTGTACTTGATGTGGATGCCCTTTTTGTTGATAGAGGCATGCGGTGTGTGAAGTTGATCATATCTAAATTGAGTATACTCTACTTTCCAATACCAAGTGACAGCTCTCCAATATTTGAGCTAGGCTTCTACTCCCTTGACTACCTAGGGTTCTACACCACACTCACCTACTTCTGACATTGGACGTATACCTTCTTGCCTCCTCTACTAGCATCAGATATCTAATAAGATGGCTATTGAGGGAGTGACTACCCATCAGAATTAAAGAGGATAGGTTACATGTCAACAACTCCCATGGTAGGTTCAGACACAAGTCCATCTCCTCCACTAGCTGTGTGCACCTACACCCGTCCACTAGGTTGCTCATCACTCTCCATGCTATACACAAGCTATTTTGCATTGGAGATTATTGAATCTAGTTTATCTTGCTTCAAATCAGGGGTTTCAGGAAGGATCTATCTCCCCTCTTTCTGCTCCTTCACCTTGAGTAGAGTGTTCAGGTGTGGGTAGTTTTATTTAAATTTACCATCTTGGTTCTCATTGAAAATATAGAATTGATCCTCTACTTGGTATGAAGGTCTTGAAAGAGTGCTGAATTTTGATAGTTTTGATGTGATATTTGGACTTTCATTATGGGTGATTGTATTAAAGTTCCTTATGACTTCAGGTCTCACCTGATTCACTTTGGGGACCGAGATATATGGTGTTTTTGGTTGGTAAATCCTTTTAGCATTTGACAGCTTGATATCTCTCTTCAGTTCAAATACCTTTACATTTTCAATACCTTTAATCATCCTTTATGACTGTGACTATCGAGATAGCTTATGTTTAATGCTTGATGATTACTCAAGTACAGGATCCTAACTCTTATCTAAATTTGGTGCCTTGGGTGAACTACTGAACACAGATTTCCTATGTGTGGATGAAGTCATATCAAGTTTAGACCTATGACTTTTGGATCGAACTCCTTATGCAATGCTCAAACTATTCTCACATCTCTCAAGTGAGCTGACAGAGTTGTATGAATCTGCCACCTTCACAATAGAACCTTTTGACCTATCCTTCAACGCACTCTCTCTCATAGCTCTCCTCTCCCTAAGCTCAGTATATAAGCACTTCTACTCCTCAACTCCCTCAGTCTCACCTCTAGACTTAGCAACCTTCTTATGTTTATGCTTGTGCAACTTATATTTATTATAAATATGCTCTGGGTCACTGATCATCTTCTCATACACAGCTGCCTCCCCTTCCATCTTTTACCTACTCCCCAACTTCTTTGCCTTCCCACCTCCCTTGAATAGGACATCGTTCTTCTTCTTTAATTAAGTTTGGATATAGTTGATTTCCATGTTCTTTACTTTGAGTTTAATTGATCTCGTGTTAGTGTGGTGGTACATACTCGCTGGACCGTATGATGGTCTGAAATCTGTGAGTACGTCGGTTTTACTCTGAGAGAACATTATTTTGTTTTGGGCTTTACACATTGAGTTGATTCGCTTTTGCACAATTTTCTCTTTTGCGTCCATAATATTGCTGACATATGATATGGTCTCATTATTCATAATTCTCATTAGCATTTCTTATTTAGGGATATAGTACAGCAAATTCTCAGCTCCAATTGCTTTAACCGTGTAACTTTTATACTAAAAATGCATGATGACATCCTCAAGTCCAAATATCTCACCTTCCCCTATGGTGCTTACTAGCAACCTCTTCTCCCCAATCTTGGTTTACCTCTTAGTCTACTCTATCTTAGCTAGGACCTCAGGTGACTATTCCACCTCTGCCCTTTCCTGACTTACATCACCTTCATCCATATGCTCATCATCTATCTTTTCGTAGAATTCATCATCCAACTTGCCCAAATCATGACGGTCCTCAACATTGAGTGAGATACTGATCTAGAAAGACCCCTTTTTGACTATGTATACCCCGTCAACAGGCTATCTCTCCACATAAGGAACTGAGTCTCTAGGGTATGTGAACTCTTTAATGAAGAAACTTAGCTAGCTTAGGATCTTATTTGGAAGGTGATTGAAGCATTATATTGATTATAGGAACTCTATCTTCTTAGCTATGACCTTGTACTGGGCTGATGCCATGACCTAGGTGTAGTCCTGCTTGGATAAGGTGAGTAGCTCCGTCTCTTTCATACACTTGATACTTGCACCTCTAGGTTTGTTATTGATCAGAGCCAACTCACCGAAGCCTTACCCCTCTTTTAATTCGGCCACAGTGATGAAGGTACGGATTTTATACACCTATGCTGAGGTAGCATCGTTTGACAGCTGTCGGTAGATTTTCGCACCTATGATTTTATGAAGGTCAACTAGTTCCATGATTTTCCTGTTAGATTTAATTGAGGGATCCTTGTAGTCGATCGTTTATGTGTTTTCAAATAGAAATTTGGCAAGTTCCAATTCAGTCATTTCTTTCTCATGTGTCTTAGGTAGCTATACAGCCACGGATCCGCTAAGCACAATGTAGAAGAGGCTTCCAACCTCACCATATCTAAACACAACACTGTCAGCCTTGAAGTGTTTGTATCTCATCGATTTGTAGCAATTTTACTTCACATGGTCGTTGTTACCTTTCAAATTGAGTTTGTCAAATAGTCCGAATTTATCAAAATACTTATGCATGTATTCAAGGTCACTCCCTGTCCTACTTTCAGGGTCTAGCTGTAGGATTTCTCTCACGATCTATATTAAAGTCATTTGCTTATATGAGAACTTACTTCGACTAGGTTCTTGCCCCTGTAACTTTTAATCGACCCCATTGACTTCTAGCTTGTCAGCTACCTCAACCTATTTGATGATTTCTTACCCCTTTACCCTAGGCCACCTAAATTCTTAAAACTAACCCCCCTTGACAATAATGCGTTAGGAGCTTTTAAATTACTACTACTCTTCTTCAGACTTCGATTAGGCTTAAGTTAGCTTGACATGCCTAACAAATATTAAATTTAATAACCAACACTAACTAGTTAATTTAGGTACTGACATAGGATTAAAAGTTAAAATTAAGAATTAGAATATGGGCTTTAATATACTTGGTGATCGTCATCAGCAGCACGTTTGCATGGTAATTTTAAACATCTACCTCCTAGCCTTCAGTTTAGACTATTGCTTCTTGAAGTTGATGTCGATTGGTGGTATGGGTGAGTGATGTACTTTGATGTTGTGGTCACTTGTAATCCTGTGCTAGTGGTCTCTCTCAATTGCCTGCTTTAGTAGGTTGGTATTGGGGTTGATTGGATATTTATAGGCTTAATTACTAACCCTACTTAGGTCTTTGATCATTCTTTCAGTGGCCATTGAATACTCTTAGTAGAGTTCATCTTCTTGATCATCTACCCCGTTATCATCACACTAATCGAAATACTCACTGTGTGTTGGGCTCATTGGACCTGCTATTTCTTCGGTACATTCCTAATGAGTGTTTTCGGATGCATTTTTGAAGCTGATGGGAGAGCATGACTGAGTTGAGTCATCACTGTCATCCTTTGAATCATTACGATGAGGTAATAGCTTATGTGTCAACCACCCCATTGCTAGTAGCTACTCATCCAACCATGTCTCATTATTCTGGTATACCTCCTGTTCCTCCATTTCGTCCATGAGTTTAAGTCTCGGAAGTGACAAATTGGTGTCAGCACATTAGAGGCCTCTAGAAGTCTTAGAATCACATATATTCTCACTTTTCCTTCTTTGATTGAAGGTGGGAGATGGTGAGAGTGGTGACATTGATTCTGAGTATGAGAAGTCCATCATATATGGCCCACTTAGGGTCAGTGGGTTGAGTCTTAGAGATTCTTACATTGAGTTCAATTTTATAATTAATTAATATCTAATTAATAAGCTTCAATATACCCTATTTCCATTCAAATTTATTGAATGTTACTTGTTAAATTCACATGGTTTGACCACCCCCAAATTAAAAATTATACCAACTTTTGTGAATTTATGGTGACTTGACCATTTCCATATGAATTTGTAAATAAATATTAATATAGAATAATCAAACCCAACTAGTTACAAAATTTATTAAATACATTTAAGGGGTTGAGTGAAAATTAAATTTAAGTTTATCATTAGAATATGGGCTATAGGTGACACATCGTCATTTAGCTTAAAGCTTACTCTTACGGAACATTTCTCTTCTAGCTTTCTGCCTTATCTATTATTTCTCGAAACTAGTATCTATGGGATCTACAAGAGATCGGTGCACTTTGATATTGTGGTCACTTGTGATCCTGTGCTGGTGAGCTTTCTCTATTGTTTGTTTGAGGAGGCTAGCATCAGAGTTGATTGGGTATTGGTAGGCTTTGTGGCCATCTCTATCATAGTCTTTGAGCAAAGCATCTGTGATCATTGAGTATCGGGTATAGAGTTCGTCTTCTTGCTAGTCTACACCGTTACCAACACTCAATTCGTATGCATTACTGCCAGATGGGCTCATGGCCTCTGATACCTCGTCCAAAAATGCCACAGTGGATATTTCGGAAGCTTTTTTGAATGCTATAGGTGAGCATGATTATGTAGAGTCATCACAATCCCCCTATAAATGATCATCTTCTTGTTTCAGCTTTACCTTTACAAGTCTACCATTAACTGATAGCAGTTCACCCAGCCCAGTTTTGAATTAAGGTTTTCCCTCAAGTTATTTCATTCCATCGATGATTTGGAGGTGATGAAATGACATTTTGGTGTTAGCATTTTGGAGGGCCATACAGCTCTTATACTGGGCTTTGAAATTACTTTTGCTTTATGGAGAGAAGGTAGGGGATGGTGTGAGTGGGGACATTGGCTCGGAATCGGAGTCATCCATCATGAATGGTCCATTAAAGGACAGTGGATTTAGAGTTAGAGATTCTGACATTGAGTTCTAATTTATTATTAATTTTAACAACCAGCTTAGATTCTATTTATATCCTTTCCTTTCACTCAAATTCAAGATTAATGAAAGTTACCTGACATTTTCTTCTGGGAGTGAAAATTAAATATTAATTTTATTAAATTCAAAATAAAATGGAGTATAGGTAAATAAAATACCAAACTAAATAGAGGAAATATAAACGAACAAAATTTCAACCTATATGGTTGTTATAGTTTTAACAAAATTCAAATTGGGTGTGTGATAAAAACCTAGATACTCACCCAATATGATAAATTAAATTTAAATTTCAAACTATCTTTATATTATTATTTTGAAAAAGCTACTAGAAATAATGTATTTACAGATATGACGAAAGCGTGAAAAATCAAGCTGTATAAACATAAAAAGTTTATTATTCAATTGTTTATTTTTATCACATTAGTTGCTTCAAAATAATAAACAAAAATACTCAAGACCACACCCTCTATCGGATAAAAATAATAAAATTCATAAATTTAATGATGATAATGATCTCTCTCTCTCTCTCACTTGAACAGGTCTCCAACATGTTCATTACCTCTAAGGTATGCAATATCAAGGACTCTTCTAACATCATCAATGTGGTGATAGTTAATGTTGTTCTCCACTCTATCAAGCACAGGTATGTACCCTGTCATGGATTGGTACTTCTTGGCAGCCAGGATATCATACGATGTTTCATCAATCATCTTTCGTCTTGCCAGCTACTTTCCTGCTGAAATTGTGGACATGTTCACTGAGCTATCATTACTATCAAGTCTCTCTTCATACCTCTATATGGTTGAGTCAAACTCTTTCTTATAGTGTCTCTTCTCTCTCTGGTTATGCTCCTCTGCTAGCTTGTATCTGATAGATGACTTACTAATACAGTCATAGAAGTTAGGCAATGATTGGATCTTAACTCCATCAATCTCATGCTTTTTATAGAAGATCTGGAAGAAGATGTCTGCAGCATCGTCAATGAACCACACCATGATAATGGTCACAAACACAAACACTAACAAAATCCATCCATACACGCTACCTGGGTTCCAGAAGTGATGCTAAGTATCTGACCTCTCATCAATGAAATTCTTCTTCTTAACCTTATTCTCAAACATCTGAGGGTTGGTAACCATCCAAAATCCAAACATGACATAAAAGATCACAGCAAACTTCAATGAGTTGGTAGCTGCATCACTCAGTCTATAATCAAGCATGGCACTCTTACGGTAATAGTATGTCACTGTAATCTTCTCGCATACATAGTAGATGATGAGGATGACCATGGCTATAGGGATCAATATGGGAAGCCCGAAGCCAAATATGATAGCGATTGCAGCTATGTTCATCACTTATGCATATGGGTGGGTATCTCATTCCAACGTTAAACCTTAGCCCAGTCACGAACTCTGCATATCTGTACACATTCCTACTAGTGGTCTTATAAAGTTATTAATTTGGGTATATACTCAGAAGCTTTAGAGCATCTTCTGTTGAATAGTCTTTTGGCCAAGAGCCATAGGTAGTCCATGATCAACGTGAGAATGGGCTCGATCATGAGGATGATGAGAGGAAAGATGATCCAATACCCAACATGTGCATGCCATTCATGGGTGAAGTCATCATACTGGCCAAGGAAGAACATGGCCTGGAAATTAAAGTAAGGGATGTTAGCGTTGATAAGTAATATGGCCCATACATGAGTGCTTTAAATACCAATAAAGGTGAGCCACTAGATCCATTTCTACAACTATCTTTTATCTGAGAACCTAATGAACACGATCATGAAGATAGTGATCCTCTTATACAACCAACATATGAGCACCACAACCCATGGTAGCAGGTGTGTCATTGATAAACTCACATACTTTCTAGTTAGATAAGTATCGCACATCTACCCTTTAAACTTAGTACCAGCCTCATCCACTTCATACACCTTGGCCTTTGCGGCATTGTAACCAATCTGATCCTATGATCTCTCACAGAAGCATTGGATGTTGGGAGTTGAGTATTTTTATAGGGTGGCCTAGGTGAAGCCATTTTCATGTAGGTTCCCAAACTCAACTTAAGCTGCCATTTGGATGTTTGCATCAGATCCATATGCCTTGAAAAGCTCCTCACAGTCAACCCATGGGAATGCTTTTTGGAAGTTGTCATTTAGTCTCATCATAGCGAATAGTATGCACCATCCGATAAAGAGAAAGTTGAACAGCACAGCAAAGGTAAGCAATCTTCTCCATATCTTCTCCCATTTCACAATATTTTAGTTCTCAAAATAGATATTGCTTGGCTCAGTAACTCTTAAAACATCCAATTTCTACCCAGCAAGGGCTGAGATTCTACCAAGTGGTTCATCTACAGTCATACCATTAAGTGTCTCTGCCCTGAGTCGTGCCTCTTCACTTTCAAATGTAATATAGCATGCATTAGGGATCTGGATCCTCATCCATTCATGGTTAATATACTCTCTCATCTCCTCCTCTCTCTACCATCTCTTGGAAAGATCCTTTTCCTTACAGTACTAGTTCCTTGCTATGAGAAGGTCAATCAGATCATGATTGTCAAACTTTAATCCAATGTTAACCACAGTTAGTTCAGTATCATCACTCGTGATTACTGGGTCACTTAGTCTTATCATCTCCTCAATCTCAGCCTTTAGGTAGATCTAAAATGCATATGTTAGCTCAGAAGCCTTAAAGTGGTCGAAATGCTCTATATGATAGAGATGGATTATTAATTATCAAATTTATAGTTAAAATGGCTTTAGTGTACTTGGAGGCTGGGCATCAGAGTGAACCATGTTTGCTGGATTAGAACATCTTCCTTCTTAATTTCTACTTTTATTACTGCTTTTTGAGGTTGGAATCTATAGGGAGTACTAGTGAGTGATGTACTTTGATGTTGTGGTCACTTGTAATCCTGTGCTAGTGGTCTCTCTCAATTGCTTGCTTGAGTAGGCTGGTATTGAGGTTGATTGGATATTTATAGGCTTCATGATCAAGTCTATTAAGGTCTTTGATCAAGTTGGTAGTGACCATTGAGTACTCTTTGTAGAGCTCATCTTCTTGCAGACCTACCCCGTTATCATCAAACAGATTGAATGCCTCACTGTCTGTAGGGCTTAAGGCTTCGGACATCTCATCCGAATATACGTATTTGTTCTCTTCGGAAGACACTATGATGGTCATAGGAGAGCATGATTGAGTTGAATCATCACAATCTTCATTTTAGATGTCACCTTAGGTCTCTAGCTTCATGAGTCCACCTTTGAAAGACACCTAAGTACCTAACCCTGTCAAATATTATGTCTAGACCTCAAGTATGTTCGTTTCATTCATGAAATTGGGTTTTAACAAATTGGTTTCAGCACATTGAAGGCCTTTATAGGTCTATTAACCCGATGTATTCACACTTTTACTTCTTGGAGAGAAGGTAGGGGATGGTGTGAGTGGTAACATAGGCTCAGAATCAGAGTCATCCATCATGAATGGTCTATTTAAGGTCATTGGTCTTAGAGGTAGTGATTTTCTCATTGAGTTCAAATAAATAATTAATTTTAATAAGATTAGATGCTTTTATATTTCCTTTCACTCAAATTCAAAATTAATGAATGTTACTAGATTCTTTCATCTGGGATCCAAATTATAATATTAATTATATTCAATTAAAATTTAAATCAGAATGGACAAAGGAGGTGGAGCAAGACATGGGAAAAAGCATGGTGCTAGAAGATCACTTAAAAAGAAAAGAAAGGTATCAAACTTCATCATTCAAGACGGGGAAATCGGTAGAGGGTCATTTTCCAAGGTAGTCAAAGGAATCGACCAGCAGACAGGGGAAGAAGTGGCCATCAAAGTGGTCGATATAGAGGCCGTCAAAGCCAAACTTGGAGGCAAGAAGGAATTCATTGATAGAGAGTTCGAGATCCTCACCCAATTGGGCCACTAGAAATGTAAGCTATCCTCACTCTAACCCTGATAGGTGAAAACATTGTCTAACTCCTGGACCTACATCACACCAAGAAGCACATCTACATTGCATTTGAGTATTGTTCTGGTGGTGAT
>JAGYYM010000026.1:0-11500 GCA_021439955.1 Certesia quadrinucleata | reverse complement strand
ACCTTGGGTAGTCTATAGTCAATTCAGGAGTGAATTCAGCTGAATTACGTTCAAATATCATCATTTTGGTGGTAATGATGCTCTTCACATCTTTATTCAAACATATCAAATCCCATAACTCGGTTAAAGTCAAGCATTTGATAATATGACCTATGAGATTCTAGTTGATCTGGTCAAATGAGCTCCCTCCAGTTGGTTCCATTAGAAGATAATTAAAATTAAATTAAGGGGTAGAGATCAAGGGTCTCTACAGTTACGGAGAATTATTTCATAAAGTTCAGTGGTTCCTGCGGTACTCAAATATCACTCCTTTCTACTTTTCAGGGTATTTATACTCATTATCTATTAAATCTGACACCTTTTGAGATATAGAGATGGAGAAATTGATTTAGGGGACCGAAGGTTAAACTCTCTGAGGAAAATCAGACGAAAGTTATCATTCTGTTCTCCACACTTCTTTTAAGGAGGACCCGTGAGTAAATTATCCATGATAAAATAAGTAGAATTATAAATTAATATTAATATTATCCAATATACCTATCTGAGGATGGTCAAAACCGGTAAAGTTCCTTTATTTTAATTAAATCTTTGGACACTTTGGATTGATTAATATCAATTTTATTATATATATGGGCTCTACACCCAATATAGTAAGGATAAGTAGGCCTTAAAGTCCGTATATGGTTTGAAGACATGCTAGCATGGCTAGAGAAGATCATAAGATACTTCAAAAATACCCGACAAAAATTCGGCCAAAATATTTGTAAAATTTCCAAAACAGAACCATGAATATTTCTCACAACAGACACTAGATATTTAAGCAAAGTACAAATAGGGTGCTGGAGAATAAATCACACGCGGATTTTCACACTTTTGAGAAAATATTTTTTCTCCTTAGATTATTATCAACTTACTATAATAAAAAACAATTAACCTCTTATACACACATACCTCCCATTCCCACCCTCCATCAACCCAAATTAGCCAGGCACAGGTATACTTATCCTTTTATTCCTAGGTACATGGGTAAATAATAACACAAGAATTAACTTTAATTAAATGTGATTAAAATGACATTAATGAGGGCAAATTAATTCTTATATCTCTAAATTCTAATACACAAGGCAACAGGCTTCAACTTTAATCGGTAGGCTCTCTTTTATGGTTATAAATGATATAGAAATGGTTATGATCGCAAGTACGGAGAAGTGAGGAGATGAAAGTTTGAGATTATTGAACCTTGGTGTGATCTTAAAATTTTGTGGTTCTTATCTGAGAGAGATTTTTGCACACTTCTTGTATAATCTGAGACACCATTAATGTCGGATAAGTGAGGTTCTGACAGAATTTCAAAGTTTTGAACCCCACCCTTTAAAATGTGAATTTTATGAATCAGTTGACTTCATGGAGTATGTACACAAGTATATTCGGACAATCCTTTTTTGCTGTTTTCTTAAGTGCTGTGAACATCTTGTCAACTCTTCTCTCGCTTACACTAATACCTATGCCATCTGGGACATTTTCATAATACATCCATCCATGGTAACCTGTTGAAATCCATACACATCCACTCCCAGGTCTCATCAGGGTAGAACCAAGGGTCTGGGCCATAGGGGGTGTGTGTATTGGGCTATTAACATATAATGAATAGAAATAATACTTCTTCACAGAGATGATGGAGTCAAGCACATATTTAGCATGTAGGCTCTCACAAACATCCTCAATATTATCCGCCTACCCATTGGTGTCACTACCCACAGACCCGATTCCCTACCACCCAACACCAGCCCCATTCCCCCAATCCTATCTATACTACCTTGGTTAAAATAATTGACATCAACATTTTGTTCAATCATGAACTTAATATCTTTATTCATGATGGTGTCAATCTAGACAAAGAATAGCCTTGGTAGTGGGCCTACTATTTTGTTATAGCATTCAAGTCTATCTTAGTTACATTATGGACAGAGTACGGTTGATCGTTACTCTAGCTATTGTTTGATTGCGTTTTGGACCTGGTAGTTTGCTTGTTCTAGTTAGGGTTTATCGATTTTTACCAGGAGGTCAGATTGGAATGATTGGAGTGAAGGCTCGGTGAATTGGCAATTTTTACAATGTGTGTTGGATTTTAGTTCGAATTGGATCTGGGTACAGATTTGGTGGTATTGTGAATGGTTTTCTTTAAGGAAGGAGAAGATTTTCTCGATTAGAAATGAGATAGGTTTTGATGGGTCTTCAAGTTTCATGAATTTGGTGATGTAGGCGAAAAAGTGCTACTATGCTTGTTAGATTTGACTGATTGACATTAGGTTTTATACTTGGCAGAGGGTTTGGATACCTTCAAGATGCTAGACGCTTTCAGGGCTTTTCTACTAGATAGTATAGACCATTTTAATGATGTGTGTGAGGAGGTGGGTTTGGAGTTGGTTAGGGAGTGGGTGTATTTAGATATGTTTGGTTGATTTACATGAATCCTTTATTGATCAGTGAGTTAAATAGTACTATGAATGTATCTGGCCCAGAAGATAAGCTCTACTCCTTCAGCAGCTATATATGCATCTTAGGTTTTCACCCTTCCAAAAACCCAAACCCACCAAAACCCTAACCCCTCAAAGGTTTTCTATAGACTTTAGACTGATTTAAATCTTGTAAGAAACCTTCATCCATATCTCAATTCTACTATCCCTACATCTACATCTCCTGATTGACATCTACAGGTATGGTATTGGCTGGTAGTTACCCTATTGGTGTGCTTATGAGCTACTTCTACTACCCTTCAAACTTTGGTGTGTTTTGTTAATTGAAATATGGCATATTTTAGTCTGAGGGTTAGGGTATCTTACCATTCCCATATATCTTCCTATAAGCCACAGTACCTGGTGTCATTGAATTTATTGAGCCTTTTGGAAGGGTGGAAACTGGCTTTATAAGGGCGTTTGGTATACTTGAATGGGCGGAGGCAGCTTATTACACCATTTACTGCCTCTACACAAAGTCAGGTTGCTTTGAATACTTATCAGGGATGCCAATGTTATTCAATGGTTTAGGAGGGCCAGCATGTTTGATCACCTCCTTGATGGAATCAATCTTCTAACTTGCTCTCAATACCTCATTCCTTCTCCATCTTGGTGACACATATCTGATGATATAATCTATTCCTTACAAATGCCTCTTAGCTATCATCACCTTGAGTAGGTGTACACATGGGTACCCAAGTGCTATAGGTTTAAAGCATGTGCACACACCTTCAGGATAGGTTACTTCAAATACCTCAGAAGCATCATTTATGTTTGTCACGATGTATACCTTCTCATCTTAGGTTTTGATGTGATATCTTGCTTCCTTGATGAGGAGCTTCACTATTTTATTCGTCAGGTACTATGTGAATTGTTGGGAAAGTTCAATGTGGAACTGTTGTCGGTGGCCTTTTAGTGTGTTTGGACTAGCATTGAATTTGCCATTGTAGGGTATTAAGTTTATGACTTGGAAGGCTCTTACTACTTATGAGATTTTGATTGATTGAAATTTGTGAAGTACATCTCTGACAACTTTGAAAAGCTCTTGGGAACGGCTGACTGAAAGCGCTCCACATGTTGGTCCTTTACTGTAGGTATAAACTCTAGCCCATTTAGTACAATTTTACTTCAACTCTTTCAAGAAGTTTTAAGCATCTTGGTTCAGGTTGGAGAATTTAGATTGGAAAATATCCCATCTCTAATTAAACTGGTTCACTGATTATGACTTCACCACTTTATCAAAATCCTTAAATATTAGATCAGAATCAGCTTTTGTGAACTACCCAGCTCTGATAATATTCTTCTCAATCCCCAGGTTGAGATGGAATAGTGAGAATACATGCTGGACCGCATCACCCCACACTGACTAAATAGCATTACAAATCATAGTATCCTGGTCAGTCACCACAATCTTTGGCCTAGTGAAGCCCAAGTCCATATAAGTCTCAATTATCCAATTCAATGACATCCCAGCCGCAGGGTCTTACTACCCTTGCACCAAGCAACCACCAAGGAGCATGATATACCCATTATGTGCAATAGTCCAGAAGAGTATCATAGTGATCTTATCCATCGCAGTTCTAAAGTTGGTGTGTATGACCAACACATCGTGGCAGAAGTAGTTGCCCTCATAGATGTTCATTTCCATGGTGAACCATAGCATTGTGGCATCATCTTTGTTGCATCTGATCACTAGGTCTTCCCCGAACATGATTCGGAGTTGTTTTGATATGTCATCGTTGGAGGATTAAGGACGTTTGAATCGTTGTTGGTTTGGCCCTTGTGGGTTTGGGTCATGAACAGCGTTGTGCACGATTTCGGTTGTGGGTTGATCGAATGGGTTTTGTTCGATTATTTTGGTTTGTTGGGGAGGTGGTGGCATGAGAGCTTGTGGTTGGAAGATTTTCTCTTCTACGTTAGGCTTGAGCTTGGTTGGAGTGTCACTTGATGGTGGGTTTGAGACTTGGATTGGAGAGCTAGAATTATATCCCTTTTCCTGTTCAAGGAATATCTAGAGATCTTCAAAAGTTAGCATCTCAAGGTTAAGTCTATTCTAGTGAGCTACATCTTTAAGCGCAGTATACATCTACGGGATAGGGTAACTTTGCTTGACCATCTCATTAATATGAAACAAGATCCTAGGCTCCTAAAGCCTAAGCGGGATGTCAACATTAGAGTATGCGGTTGAGCACACAGCATCAAGATCAATCCCATTTTGTGCCATCTCAACCTCTTTCACATTCTCTTTGCTCAGCACCTTCTTTTCATGTCTACTCTTATGTGGGCTAAGTTCTGTGTCAGCTTTACTTACACTGTGATATGAGATACCCTACTATCTCCTCTCTCCATTACCAATATTAAACACCCTCATCGCTGCAGTTTCCTCACTCACCATATCAGGACAGTGTGAATGGTATGACTTAAACTTTTGTAGGTAATACATGGTCATCTCAACATCCTATGTATAATCCCCATCTCCCTTCCCTTTCACCTTAGGCCCACCTGTTTCCCCTTATGGTAAGTCTAGATCATCATCCTCCCCCACTTAGTCAACCACCTTCACCTTCTTCTTGAGTACTCTTGACCTATAATAGAATACAACTTTTGATTTACATGCTGGAGATTTGTCACATAGATAAGCAACCACCTGCCCTTTACTTCCATCATTCAACTCTACATTAGAGACCAGCTTCTTCTCCTTTTCATAGATGTAACCTAGTCTTGAAAGTGCTTTAATGAAGAAGTTGATGTCATTAATGGTGTTGTAGGTGTGTTTGGCTCTCATGGTTTGAATCAGGTCATGGTACTAAGCGTGTACCAGCTTTTCATTGTTATTCAATGGAGGTGGTGAAGCTGCTATTGTTTCCTCTTCATTACTTGTTGACTACGAGCTAAGATAAGTGTCATCCACTTCTTCAGGGTTCATCATGGTGTGTTTGGGTTTGTCACTCCTGGACAGGGCTTAGATCCCATTGTCAACATTACCAAATATATCTGTCCCAGTTGATTTCAGCTACTTTGTTCGCTTTTAAACCCCTTTACGTATAGCAGGGATATCCAGATTTGTGTTAAACTTCTATATTTTGCCTTTCAAAGTTTCAGACTTGGCTATTTTGATGATCACATCTTCCATGGTCTAACCTCCACTTTACTTACTATACTTCACCCCTTCCTACAATGTGAGGCATAGTGAGGCAAACTCCCCAGTTGTCATTTTACATGTTGATTTAAGATCTTGAAGTAAGAAATTGTTTTAGCTTTAGATTAGTTCTATTAGTAATGTTAGACTAAGTTTTTGCTCAAGAAATGTTTCATAGTGTCGTCGTAAACCTATCTCGATTAAGAATTCTTTAAGTAGTTTGTTAGAATCAAACACCAACCCCACCTCTTGAGGTTTTGGAGGCTCGATTTATGGTAAAGGAGGTATGGTGGGTTTGTGGGAGATGAGATCGGTGTTTGGAGGGTCAGGGGGACAATTTTGGATATTTTGAAGGGGTTGAAGTTTGTTGTGTTTATCCATAAATGGGAATTTATTGGAAATGTAAATGGGTATGCTGGTTGAAATATAGGAATATAACAAAGTTTAAATTAATTTAATGTGGAAGGGTGTGGGTGAAATCAATGAACTAATGATTAATATAAGAAGTGTTAAATCCATGAACAAGAGTTATTGTTGATAGGTGAAATCATGTTTACTAGTACTGTATATATAGACAGGTAAAGTAAGTAGATTTAAGTAAAGTTTTAACCCATTAATTTAATCCTATATATGTCTTGACTTTCGAATTACTTTTCGAAGTGATTCATTAGCCAAATAGAGAATCTTAATCAACAATAATGATGCCCCTATCCCTTGGATTTTCAATGGATGGATTTAATAATACGTCAATTTCTCTTCATTAGAATCTTACCACCCAATCTTGGGTTGTATTAACCTCTTTGATCTCACATCCAATTTCGAGCACATAATCCTCAGGTTTAGGGTCCGACTAGTTAGCTTTCTACTCAAATTCATCCTTCTACCCATGCTGCATCAACTCAATTTTGTTTGAAGGCACGAGTAACTACAGATAGTTACATGAGTCCTACTTGACCAGCTAGAACTGACTGGAGAGGAGAGCAGATTGGTCACAGAAAAGTGTGTTAATATTTGAATTCTTTCCAAACTTTCTCATCTCAGCAGCCTAGGTGTTCATCAGCTTAACCAAGTTCTCAAGTTGCTTCTTCATCTAAGGTTATGCTCCTAGAAGCTATGGTACGTTTGATGAACCTGAGAGTTGATTCATGGATTACTGGGCGTCCTTCATTGGTTCATCCTCTCTGGGGCTTGATTGGGCATTTTCATTTTTACATACTTGGCCTACTGTTTCTTTGTACAAGGGTTCGATATCTGTGCTGGTCTTGGGTATAGGCTCTTGACCTCTAAGTTTATAGTCACTCTGTGCGGTTTGGAGGATGGTTAGTTTTTCATCATGAGAGATGGTTGTGAAATTTTGAAGTTTGGAGAATCGCGTGTTATGTGTTTGCTACGTGTTTTGTTCCTAGAACTTTTAATTATTTGAATTAAGGTTGGTGTAATCGGCCATCTCATCTGGCGGCTCTTCTGGTGGGAATGTCTCTATATACCCTGGCTCAGTGGTCTTGATGCTATTCAACTACCTACCATGTGTGGGTATATGGATTGATTACTCAAATTGGCTTGAGCTCACCTATACACCACTTGCTGGTTCACCTATCACAGCATCACGGTCGAAGAGTGATGCACACACAATGCAGGCTAAGGCCATCAGACCTAGGAAGAAGGCCTTCACTCCTTTCCTTCTGATCTATATACCACTCTAAGGCATCACTTCTGGCTCGTCCACACTAAGCCCTCTTAATGACCCTTTACAGCCTCCACATAGCACTTCCTTTAAGGTCTCTCTGATCTCTACCAGGTCCCCCAGAAGTGAGGTATTCTCTTCTTCAATCTGTGTGATCCTTTTATGATAATCAACACTGAGTTTCATCAAACACTCAAGCTCAACCTTCTTCTTGTCTCTGCTGAGCTATGCTGAGATCCTGTTCCTGTGCATGACAACTTCTGCCTTCTTCATATCTTCATTTTCCTTTAGGTTATTGAGCTATGCAAGTGACTTTTGTACATTAGGGTGTGCATTCACTATGTTCTCAATTTCAAGCTTAACTGCTTGCTCATGGTAACAAGGAGGCTTGCCTTTCGTTTTCTTTCCACCAGAATCTCGTTTCCTGGCAAGTCTTTTCCGACCTCTCTTTTTGGGTAGGTTGAGGTCATCTCGATTTGGAGATGGGATTCTCTCGGTTTTGACCAGAATTGGTGGCATTTCTTACTCAGTTCTAAAATCATTATTGTCTATGCATATAGGGTCAGGTTCTAAATGTAATTTCTTGTTCTGGTTACCAAGTCTCTTCTGCCTTAGCCTTTCACCAACAGCCCGTCTCCTCTCCTAAGCTTTCAGCTGACTAATCCTCTTCAATTTGAGCTACTCAGCTGATAGATCCTGTTCAAACAAATAGTAGGATGGTGGAATAGAAGTCTGTTATGGCTGGGTGGTGGGAGTTGAGTTCGAATCAGTGTCTCCTGCCTCATTAGAGCTACTATCATGCATGTAGTGGTCCTACTCACACAGTGGGTGCACCTCCTCACTTGCACCATGTGGGTACTCGTCATCATGGTGGTATGAGTCTAGAATATACTCAGAGCTTGAGTTATCATGGTTATACTTAGAATGTTCCAGAATCTAGGAATTTTCTAGATTTATCGATTCGGCCAATTTTTACTCATATGAAACATTGGCAAAATCAATCATCGAACTTGAATCCTAGGATGAATCTTCTCTCAACTACTGGACTGAGTTGAGTAAGGTTGTGTTAGGGTCCATGTCATACTCTTATGAGTATAGGTAGGAGTGTGGATGTCCCTTAGTGAAGCCGAACTAGTCCTCACCCTACGACATAGGGTCTTAATTATCCATATTTTATTTAAGATTTTTAATTTATTTTTAAAGATTGAACCTCACTCAAAATTAATATTAAATTTGAGATTCCAGATATGTCGAATTATTCGATCATTGGATCTATTTTCATCCTTGAGATGACGAAATAGTAGATAGCCTTCAACCCTAACATGAATGTAGTGAAGAAGCTCCTCATCTACCTCATTGGAAGTATTGTTATTTCAGGGTATCAGATCTACAATGATCCTAGAGCTTCCAATGATTTTGAACTACTCGACCTTAACCCTAACCTTGACTCGGCCGAGATAAGGTAGTAGCTAAGGGAAAATCCAGATAAATTTGACACGGGAAGTGAAGAATTTGACAAAATGAAGATGATGGGGGTGAAGAAAATGAGAGTGATTTATGATAAATATGGTGAATGGCCCTAAATGAAGGATAACAAGCCTGTGAAGTCGTCGATGGAGTACTCTGGGAGGTAATTTGGATGCTTCTTCTTTTATTTCCTGTAGATAATGATCATGACCATGCTTGTGGAGGATAAGTAGTCCAAAACCATTAAGATAGGAGCCATCATAGCCATGTCAATGTGCATGCTAGAGATAAACCTAGTTGGCTATAGCTCAGTAGAGGAGAGGAAGGCTAATTGGGTGACCTGGATGTTCCCTCACTACTTCACTGTGTTTGAGATGACGAATATCCTTAGGAACGTGTTCATGTCATTAGTCACACTTTCACTTAACTGGGGTAGAGTGCTTTTCATAGCACCTGAAATGATCAAGTAAAATCATGCTAAATTGCTCCTATCCTAGTTCAAGTTGAAGTAAGAGACCATCAGTAAATCGTTAAAGAAATTTGAACAGTCTGAAGAAGATATTAAAGCAGAGTAGGATGAGAAGATAGTGGAAATCGAGGAGAAAAAAGGTCATGCTAAGACAGTGTACTCAAAATTACACAAATTTTTGAAGAAATCTTACTTTTTCGATCAGACTGTAGTGAAAATCTAAAAATGAGTTAAAGTGTAGAGGAATAGAATAATTGTGCTAGTAGTCATAGGTTTGTATGTGTATTATAGGTTCTTTTGGAAATCAGGTGAGAGTAAAGGTATGGTGTGGGGTTTTGACTCATTTTGAGGTATGGATGTAAATGATTTGTGAAAATAGTTTTAAGTTGATTCATTGAGTTGAGGATTGTTATTAGGGTTAAATCTTCGAGATGAATTATACTAATTAATTAGAAAAATTCAATAGAATACGAAAATCTTCATAAAAATATGAAATTTATGAAAAATCGAGTCCGAAAGCTCAAATCTCTCTTAAGAACTTGAAGCTTCCATATTGCTTGAGTTTACCAAGAAAGAGGTCTCTAACCTTAAGCATTCCCATTACCTATTCCTTTGAGTAATCAAAGTTAGGTTTAGCCTATATATGCCTAATTAAATGCCCAAAACTTACATTTATCCCACTTATCAAGATTTATATCAGATCAAACATTTTAGCCGAAGCATATGTGTTAGAAAAAGTTCCTATATACCTCTTAACTGTGTTGATTTTCATGAGAACCTAGTGGTCACTGCCACTATAGCTCACTCCTCTATATTTCGAGACTCTAGCCTTCTACTATCTGGCAATGTTTACCTTCTTCCAGGATTTGATTACTATGGCCTCTGGATCAGCGATATATTTCAATTTACCAACTACACTCACTCTCTTTAGTCTTTGATAGTTTTGATTAATCTTGATATACAAGTCTGGGTCAGTGAGAGATGGTTAGAATTTGTTCAATTTGGTGTCGGAAGCTAGTCTATACCCTGCACGGATTGATTTAGTGTATTTCCTAAGCTCTTGAAGCGGCTCAGATAAGACTGGGGAAGGCTGCCTGCTTGAAATTAGATTCGATGTAGGACTGCAGGTAAATTATTGATATTCCTCTTCACCAAATTTTTGTATTGAAATTTGATATTTTTGTGTTCAAACACACCAAAATGTTTATTCAATGTTAGCAGATGAGAGATATCAGGTGATGTCTGGGGAACATATTCACTTGTATTTGCCAACTTTGGATCAGCTTCGTCTAAGTTCAGACCTACTTTTAATGCGGTTTAGATTTCCATCTATGTAGGAGCTTAACAGGAGCATAATTAGGTGAAATTTCCCAACCTCCAATCAAAATTGCTTTTCCCTTCAATTAAAGATTGAGTAGTGCTATCAAATAAGTGAAAAATTTGAGTAAATATTATTTTGAATTTATTAAAAATCGTAATAAAAATTATATTAAGACCACCAAGCTATGGTTGGAAGGTATGGGTAGTTGATGTACCTATACCAGCTTGGTATATCGGGTATATATGGGCAGTGTCAATGTGGTTGTCAAGGTAGAGTTGGGTATTTTACATCGGCTGATGTTTTCAAAACTAAATAATTATTAATTAAAAGTCTTCCATTTTGGAATGTGGGGTTGAATAAGGTGGGTTTGGGGTTCAGAAAAATGATGATCAGGCAAATTTAATTTTAATAAAATCAAACCCATGAATATTATAATTTTCATAATTTACGTCGATGAATTTCTGATCTCATAACTGTCTCAAAAATTTAAAGCTTCCAGTGGACTAGAGCTATTATAAGAAAAGATCTCTGGCCATGAGTATCTCCTCAATCTCTTGTTTGGTAACTCCAAAGTTAGGTCTAGCCTATAGAAGCATATACTGATTAATCATCCATTTCACTTACCTTGAGTCCTTTCAGTATAACTGACACTAGGTCGAACATTCTGGCTGCTTCAGCACCATCAGTGAATGTACCTATATACTTCTTAGCATTGTTGATCTTCATTAGAACCTAGAAGTCCTTCCCACTCTTGCAGACTCCTCTGTACAATGAACCTCTTGACACTTCATTCTTATGAATTTTGATTTTCTTCCATGGCTTGATGACCACTTCATCGGGATTCTTGATTAAGCTCAATTTCTCAATTAAAGCTCGATAGTTTGTTTCTATTTCCATATACAAT
>JAGYYM010000025.1:0-16605 GCA_021439955.1 Certesia quadrinucleata | reverse complement strand
AATGTAAGGCGCTAAATGGATATCAAAATGATTGTGCTGAATGTACCTTTTCTACTGCTATCATGAAAAAGTGCTTGGTATGTACTGACTTAATGGGAGCACTTGAGAGTGATGCGTGTAGAAGAAGCTGTCCCATTGGATCTTACACCAAATATGAGATGATGACCAAATATTCAGGTTAGAATCATCAGTTAACTCCAACTGATAAACATTTAGTTAGCATATGTGAGATTTGCCCAGATTATCACAATTGTTATGAATGTGGTGGACCTAATGCTAACTAGTGTATATCATGCAAGAATGGGTTCTACCTTACTCGAACCAGTAAAGGATCTAAGCTAGGTACTTGTACAGCAGAGCTAACGACACCAGGTACTCCTTTAAACTACTTTGTACAGGCCTCAGAGTCAGTAGTTGATGATAAATTGATAGCTGGAAGCTATATGGACCCATTTGATATGCTCACTCATGCGGTGGCAAAAGGCAATGATGAGTCATCTAAGTATAGCAGTGAGATCACAGTTAACATCTACCTCCTTAAGGGTACTCACTATATACTCAGACCAAATGGAGGCACCACCATTAGATAGGTTGATGAGCTCCTCTCATACCACAAGCTAGGTATCAATGTGAAGATGCACATTTAACCATTGGTATGTGGAACTGTAGTGGATGCAACCACATATAATGACCCAAACAAATGTGTGAATGCAAATGACAAGATCACAATCATGAACAAGGTAGGTAGCATGATGAAGTTTGATGTGTACAACTACTTCAACATGAAGAATGTGATCATTGACTCAATTGAGTCTGTGATCCACCTAGAGGATGCCTGTAGTAAGTCACGTACTAGCACATGTTGTGTATGGAACACCTAGATGAAGACTATTGATAGTTCACAGGCAGGGTTGAGTAACTTATGTGCACCTACTAAGACCAGCACTTAGTACCTGTAGACATATGGACATAACATCTTCACCATCAGATCACATGAATAGAGTTTCATTGACATTAATGCAAACCGCCCCACTCTAGTACTTGATGGGGTGACTTTCCAGAACTTCTTCTTTGAGTTTAACAGTTTAATCTGGTTCGATAACTATGTGGGGAAGGTCCAAATCAAGAATTGTGAGTTCAATAGGTTTGCTTCATCAGGATCTATCATCAGGAACACAAGGATGCTTGGAGCATATAAGAAAGTTGACTTCTCTGTATCAGCTAATGTTGCGACTAGAAGGGAGATATTCTAAAGAAGAGGCTTACAGATGCATAACTACATGTACCAACATAGGTTTGAGTCTACTAAAACCGGTAGTAGATATTCAGATTATCTCCCACCTTAAATTGATATCCAAACCTCAACTTTCAAAGAACTAATGTGGTAGTCAGCAAAGTCATCTAAATACCCTGGTATAGTTAGAAGTAGTAACAAAATTTAATATACCGAAAATGATAGGTTTCTTGGAAGCATCATAAACCTGATAGATCACAAATTTGTCATATTGATTAAGGGTAACACTTTCAAAAATAACAAGCTGAACTAATAAAGTTGCTTAGGATATCCAGGTGTTGGAGTTTATTCAGGATATTTTGGATCTTCCATGCCCAACCCATATATACAAAGCTATGATGTATTTTAGCTTATAAGTCTCATTCACCTTAGGGCAACTACAGATGGAGGTGTGATACCAGAATCATTCATTGACAGCAATATCTTTGAGACCAACCATGTTATAAATGGACTTATCTCAATTAAGCAAGATGAAGCACCCCCAGTGGGGATTAGTGGTAACACCTTCAAGAAGAATGTAGGGCTCATAGGTCCAAGTGCTATAGCCCTAGACATTCATACCACCTACGAGTACCAAAGATCCATTGACAGTGTCCCATGTAGAGATGTAGAGATAAGTTCAAACATTTTTGAAACAAACATGGTATGTCCAGCCGTCGGAACAGGAGCAGTTGATGTTAATTGTTAGGAAAAATCAGATAACACAAGATATATGCACTGCTATGAATGAATATCCAGGTATTTCAAATTCAAATATCAATGCATAAACTATCCCTGGTGGCACACCTACTAGTGTACAGTCATCAATCGATGGTTCAGTCGCAATTACTGGTGGTACTTTGCTGTTTTAAAGTAACAACTTCACGCAAAACTTCATCGGATGGTCCAAGAGTCTTGTCAACCTACAGCGTACAATATTGATTAAGATTGATGGTGAGTTGTACAAGAGTAACACTCAGATGTTCAATGAGGTTTTCTAGAAATATAACACTGGACTTTAAATCACAGATCAGACGTCATTTAATCTATTGAAAACGATGTAAAATACAATTAGATAAGGATAAATCTCTGAATTCCCACCAAATCCAAGTTATCAGAATGTAAAGATATCAGCATATGGGTCAGACCAAAATAAGCTAGTCTACAATGCAGATCTTGTCTACTATGCAAAGGGCATGATCACTATAGTGGGTGCATTGGATATATAACTCACCAACTCCAACTTTGACGGTAACTTCATCTCAGAGAATAGAATCGAATCTGAATAATTTCACCATGTTTAATGCTAGATCCTATGTGTGGTCGGGTCAGTAGGGTAGTTAACTTTGAATTCAGTCACTGTGTAGAATATGAATGGAATTGACCTTAGTTATATCAACCAGATCTCAGGTTAGACATACTATAAACGGTCATTAATGGGATAAGAGACGATGGTGGAAAGATTACCACTCTATAACCAATCTAGAATATCAATTTTGATTATGGCTATCATAATCCTTTGATCTAACTTGTAGGCGAGACAAAGACTACCTATAAAAATATTGATGGCACTCATCTGGAAAAAGTAGTAATGGATTCATGCATATTTAAGAATTTAACTTAGTTCAATTACAAATCGTTGATTGTTGAAAGCATAATTAAACCTGTGTCAACGAATTAGGTAGATATTGACATAATCGGTTGCACATTTGAGAGCATAGATGTTTACAGAAGTGGAAAAGGCATGCTACCTAACACATACCTATAGAAAATTTAGTTTAATAACAACATAGTCAAATTGATCAATAAAGAGTACTCATAATATGTCTATAACAACTCTGGTATGATTTAAGGTGACTCAGTGTTTAGTCTTTAACTTTCCAAAAACCCTGCGATCACAAAGTCATTGAGCATGACCAACAATACCTTTGATTAGGTGTATGGGCATCATGGTAGTATCCTCTATTTAGGCAATACTCCTGGTGATGCGTTATCTGTTGTCATGTCTAATTGCACTATCAAGAACTCACAGTCGGATCAAGGTGCTATCTTCATGGTGACATAGAACTATGCTGTTACCTTTAGCTAGTTGATATTTAAAGACAATGTTGCCATATCAACTGCTGCTGATATGTATATTACTACTTATCTTGATAACCTAGATATTTAGTGTACTTAGTGTGAGTTTACTGGGTCCACCAGCAAGAGTTCAACCTCGCTTGCTAAATCTATATATCTGAATGCATAGAGGCGTGACAATTCTTATCCAACTCTAATACTCCTCAACTGTGTCATTAAAGGGACAACTAGTGCATCTACACCATCATATGAAACCATAGATGGATACACTAAAACTGATGCAATGATAGCTGCCCTAACTCCTATCACTCTGTAGGGTACTACAATATCAAATTGTGAACTAACCAAGTTTGGAGGGGCTGTATATTGTTCTAGCTCTTCAGATGCTCTGTTATACATCAATAACTCTACCTTTATCAATAATATGGCCATTTAAGGTGGTGCAATTTATGCTATTGGCTGTCATATCAAATTAAATGATGCTGTATTCACCAGTAACAAAGCATTGAAAGGAGGTGCCATATTCATTGGAGCCAGAGGACAAATATTGCTACATGACACAAGCACACTCTCATTCACAACAAATATTGGATATTAGTTTGGTGGAGCTATCTATGCCACAGGTGAGTCTTACATAAACCTCAAAAATGCTATCTTCTATAAAAATTCAGGGTTTAGAGGTACAGCAATATATTTAATAAGCACACATACAACCATCAAAAACACATTCAACAACTGCTAATTTACTTAAAACTCGGCCATATACACAAATAAAGCTTAACAACTTTTGTAACCAGGGAACATATTCGAAGCATCATTTAGCTAGCTATCAATCACCAATTGCATCTTCACTAACAACACAGCAACCTATAAAAGCACAGGTCTTTACATCGTGTAATCCACTGCTTCTATAGACTCAACATAGTTCACAAATTCCATACTCTCAGAAAGCGCTATGGTCACTGAGTTTAAAACATCCTCAAACTTCAATATTGATGGGACATATGCATATATTGGAGATGATTCTCAGGTCACATTTGTGAATTCAACCTTCACCAATGGATTTGCCAAAAAGGGAGGAGCTATATATCATACAGGGTCAGCATCAGCACTCTATGTATAGTAGTCTACCTTCACCTATAACCTTGCCATATGGGAGGGTGGAGCCATACATTCAACTGACACAGATAAGATAGTTATCATTGGTTCTACTTTTAAACATTCATACTCAGATAGAGATGGCTCAGAGCTTTATGTTTCAAATGGCGCTCTATCTATTACAGGTTCATAGTTTGTGACCAAAAGAGGTAAAACTGTTATATCAACAAAAAATGCCAAAGTTGATGTTAGTACAACTACCATCACCAATGTGTATGCTAACTCTGATAGTGCTAGTTACCCATCTGCTAAGTCTGTCAGTATGGGTGGAGGGTACAAATCAATTGATAACACCTACGACAACTTCACTAATGTTAACTTCAGCAATTTTGACTATGCGGGTCTAGGTGGTGCAGTTTACATCAGTGTATCGGACACAGTCACTAATGTAGATTCTGGTGCAATATAGTAATTCAAATAATGTACATTCACTAACAATACATCTGGTGCTGGAGGTGCCATGTTCATATCCCAATCATACTATACTCTTATTGATGGATGCACATTTGCCAGCAACACAGCCGTTATAAGCAAGGTATAGCCAACTACACCCGAGCCGTTGACACCATAGTACGATAACAAAGGTGGTGTTATATACCACTATTTAGCAGCAACAGGTAGGTATATATCTCATACAAATGGTAATGTGTTCAAGAATAACACTGCCTCTTCTGGTGGTGCAGTGTATTGGAACTATCAATATGTTGATGCAAGTAATTCATACTCACACCTTACGTCTAGTACTTTCATCAATATCACTGCAGATGTGTATGGTAATGATTATGGGTGCTTCCCATAGAAGATGAGGAGGATCACTGAGGCGTAGTATACAGCTATACAAACTGCCAAGTCTGCAAGTAAGGTAAGTAGGAGGGAGTTGGCTGTCCTATCTGGTAATGATTCATTGATAGTGACTGACCATAAATCAGGTGATGCCATTCCAGCTATTTACCTAGCTCTATTTGATTAATTTGATCAAATAGTTGGCACATCTTCTGATGTCAAGGCATCTATAGTACTAGTGAGCAACTCTAATGCTGACTACCCACCTATTCTTGCTCAGAGTACATAAGAGTCAAACTCATATGGTACATTTAACTTCTCATAAACCTACCTTACCTCTGCACCTGGGGGCGAAGTATACCTTAACTTCAGTAACTCAGACATCGACACTAGCTTACCTATCAATTCCTAGACCAGCCAAACAGGATTTTTACCTATCCTAGTAAAATTCAGAAAATGCATTGCTGGTGAGGCATTCAGATAAACAGGTGAGTGTAAGGCATGCACTTCTGGAACCGAGTATATGCTAACCACCATGACCACACCATCAGGGTGTTCTGTATGTCCTACAGATAGAGCAACTTGTCTTGGTGGATATAAGATAGTACCCAAACCAGGTTATTGGGCTAGTTCATAATACTCAGATGGTATCTATTTGTGCCTTTACTTCCCAGCATGCCTAGGAGGTAAGACCACTAGTAGGAACCTATAGATCAACTCTACATCTGGGTTCCTTCCAAGTTCAACCTGCTTCACGGGATACCAAGGTGTACTATGTGCTGACTGTATAGTTGGGTTTGCTAGATCAGGGGAGTTCAAGTGTAGTAGATGCCCTAATGCGATCCTTAACATACTCAGGATTGTCGGCCTAACCATACTTTCCATCGTTGTAATCGTGTATTTGATTAGATCCACACTTTAAGGAGCGCTCAAGAGGAAGAATGTCCAATCCGTGTATATGAAGATCATGATGAACCATGTGTCATTGATTCTCCTAACCGCATCATTTGACTTTGACTGGCCATATTTGGTAACATAGTACTTCAACTCTGCTAAACCTGTGGCATAGGTGACCACATAGGCAATATCATTCGATTGCTTCCTAGATCGTAGAAAGAATAACTCTGATAGCATGTACATCAGACTCTACTATCAGAAAATGGCCATGCTAACTCTACTCCCAATCATCTTAGTAGTATTTTCACTTGTGGTATGGAGCTTATACTATGGATTCATGAAAGCATGGATAAGTAGGTTAGAAAGGAAACGAAAGAAAGTAATCAAGTAGGACATTGGAGATGGGTCAGTAGACGTTAGACTGGTCAAGCTGAAGATCTATGAGAAGAAGAAGATGGGAAGGGTGATAGCCACAGTGATTATCCTTTTCTTCCTGGTGCATCCTAATATAGTGTAGTACATGTTTGATAACTTCAACTGTAAGACTGTTGATGGCACCAGACGTGTGATGAGGGATATGTAGGTTGAGTGTTGGAATGGATAGCATATCAGATGGAGCGCATTCTTTGCTTTCCCATCCATAGTCGTATGGGGCCTGGGCATACCCTCCTGTCAGTACTCCTACTATATGCTAACAAGGGATCATTGGATAAGGTGATCACAAGGGAGAAATACGGGTTCCTGTATAATGGGTATAAAAAGGACTTCTACTTCTGGGAGTCAGTCATCATGTATAGGAAGATCATTGTGATATTCGTGTCAGTGTTCCTCAAAGAGGCAGGGGTGATCACTCAAGCACTCATCATATTCATACTACTCATTGTGTTTTTGATCCTCAACATCAAGTACCAGCCCTTGTCCATCATAGCCCTCAACACCATCGAGGCCTTATCCATCGGTACATCCATCATGACCATCTACTGTGGGCTCTTCTTCCTAAGCGACATGCCCGAGGTATATAACTCAAGTGATGCTGATGTGAAAGCCGCTGACAATGGGCTACGACTTAGTGAAGGCACTAAGGTCGTACTATTCGTGATCATAATGGTGTCAAACGGGCTATTCCTATTCTTCTGGAGCTTGAAGATGTTTGAAGAAGTGATCAACATCATCCGTACCAAGCTTAGTGTGGTGTACCTTTACATCTGCCTATGTGGGCATAAATCATAGTTGGAAACAGAGAAATAGAAGAGAGATGAGCAAGACATGAATGATATCTTATATGAAGAGTTCAATAGATCCCTCAAAACTATTGATAATCTTAATCGTAATGGGGAGCTTGTCCTAAATGAAGTTGTCATGTCCAAGGTTAAGTACTACCTTGAGCCATAGAGATTCTTACAAAATGTTAAATTTGAGGAAGGTTATAAGTCATAGAAGGAAATTAAGGAGGAGAAGTTGATGAAGCGTACGCAGAAGACCATTGATGCAAATGCATAGCTTGAAGCTATCTATGATGAGCAAGAGAACCCAGATTTATAAATGTCACATGATGGTGATGCTAACTCAATCTCAAATATTTATGTGTCGAATGGGCTTAAAGATATTGGTACATAAAAACTAGATATTGATATAGACTTCTTGAAAGATGGAGTTGAGAAGAGCAGGTAGAGGATGGATGGTAAGTAGATGAAGGGCAACACTGACGTAACAGGGAATGATCTATCAGGGTTAGAAAACCAAAGTTAAAGTTCACATTCTTATGTGTTCAACTAGTCTATGGACAAGATCAACCTTGATTTTGAGTCTAAGAGGGATGTGAATGAGGTTGATAGACAATCACCTACTAAGAAGTACCTGGATATCGAAGAAGCAGAGATTTCAGGCGTGATGTTGGATGATAATTTCACCTCACAACAGTCCTAAACACCCAAATCAGCACTTACCCCTGATAATCTGACCAGAACAGCCACACAAGACCTTGATGATGCGCTATATATGAAATATAAAAAGCATGGGGAAGATTAGAAGAAGAGGAATTACAAACAACAACGTGACTCCTTCATCAAAAGACGTGAAACCATGGGAGTCAAGAATGCTAACCTTAAGCAACTCATGACACTCAGAAACTTATCCACACACAAGATTACTGAAGAAGATGAGGAATAGCTGGAAGTGTCCATCAATGAAATAGTTGATGATGGACCTAAAGAATCACCTAGGTCAGATAGCCATACAGATGAGAAGTTTGAGGAGGTAAAGGAATTGAGTGAGAGCAAGAAGGGAATTGTGATTGTTGATGGTGAGGTCATTAGATTGTCAGATGTTAAACCTAAGGCTAAGCTTAACACTGTGTAGAGGATGGAAATGGAGGTTGAAGATATAGGATTTGATGAATGAGATTAAAATTATTTTATACTCTTGGGTAGAAATATATTTTTATTTAGAAATAAAATAATGGACTCATAAAATACAAATCAAGGGTCTGAACACACAGATCCGATATAGCATCTCAGAACTCTGTCAGAGCATCCAGAAGCCAACAGTAACGAGCTTAAAGACGTCTTCCACAGGCTAAGTTCAATAATTGAACAAACCAATCATGAAGTGAACAAAATCCAAGTTGAGTAAGCCCTCTCACCATTCCCAAACCCGCAAATAGAGCTCACCCAAAAGCATCTCGTAACTCTATGTAATACAAAAACAACCTTGCCCCTGTGAATGAGTCACAAACCTCCATTAATGTAAGTGAACCCATCCCACCAATCATGAGTAGAGTTCATTAATCGATACCTTCAGAGATATTGCTAATGAAGTCTCAATCATTGTCAACCAATCTGTAAGCTAATCTCATCTCACCCTATGTAGTCAAGAGTCAAACCTAGGTTGGAAGATCAACTCACTGGGGAGTCTAGTAAGAAATCGTGCGCGGGTAGACCTAAGGGGAATATGAAGGTGGTTGAAAGGATGATGTAGTGGCAGAAGAAGTCTGTGGAAAGAGTTGACGCACTAAGGAAGATTATAGATATGGAGAGGGAAAAGGATGTCACCTTCACACCTAGGTTGAATAGGAAGTCACTTAACATGGTCAGAAATAAGTCCAAGTCTGCGAAGAGGAGGAGTACACCAGGGCCTGTATCACCGGCATCAGGGTAGAGGTAGAGGCTTGATTAGAGGAACCCATAGATGGAGAAGGTTCTCTGGGAGAGAAGAGTTGCTAACATAAGGAAAAAGATTTTGTTAGAGAAGTAACAGTGGATTGATGAAGAACTTACAAAGGTGGTAGATCCTCACCAGATTAGAGCCCCAAAAGGGTACGCAGAATCCCTGAAAGTGAGATCCAGAACAGGCTATGTGAGAAGTCAAATCGTGCGAAGCAGTTCATAGAGCATTATATTCCACCTGAAATTGAAGAAGCACAAATTACACCGTAAATGGCTACAAAATCATAGAAAATCACATCTAAAGCAAAATTCCTTAACAAAAGTTTCCTGAACAGAGCTGATGAAAATGCTTGGGAGATGGAAGATAAACTAGAAGTGAAGTCCTCAAGGGTTTATGGGAAGATATAAAGATAGGAAATGACTAACCATTAGATCAAATAGATGAGGAAGAAGTCAAGGTCACCATTCAAGTAGGCTGGAATATCCTCATCTGGAATGGAAGGTAGTGGGTAGGTTTAAGAGCCAAAAGTTAAAGGAAAGAAGTTCACAGCTCCGGTGACAAAGAAGGAGAGGGAGCATGGTGAGTATTAAATGGTTAATCAAGGAGGGAAGCTAGTGTTCTTTTAGACTCCTAATAGATCTGCTGCACCTAATTCGGGGAGGAGGGATAGTGAAACAACACCTGAGTCTGTGAAATCTTAACCACCCCCAGCCATATCTCCACCAAAATCTACATATGCTCTATTATAACCAAAGCCAGTTACTTAGTTAAGAACCTATAATCCTGCTACATAGTAAGCTTAACCCTAAAACAATCAACTTCCAAAGTTACCAGATTCATATTTCAAGGAAACATTAAGTTATAGCTAACAAAATGAACCTTAGGTACCCTAGCAACTATCGTAACCACCAAGTTATACCATCAATCAGCCAATTTAAAGCAATTCAATTTAGCCAAATCAAGCTCTAGAGAGCCATGCACAAGCCCGACCTCTTCCAGTTCACACAAATCAAATATAAAGATAACAAGAGCCTATATCAATAGATATTTACTAGGAACTTGGCTAATCAGGTACCACACCATCCACTCCTAATTTCGTCAACACTATCAACCAAAGAAGATCTAGGTCAAATAATCGACAATAAAACCCACACAGTAGTCCTGACCAACCAGATTGGACTGGCACATTTGGATCTTAAGATCAATTAGCCAAACCCGAGTAATCACCTTAAGAGCACCTAACTCCATCGAAGACAACCCTTGCACATTCCTCCCATCCAGGTAGTGCAGACTAAACTTCATAGAACAGTGTTGAACAGTTTAACTTCCTCAGTAGCAACATTAAAGGTGAGGAAAGAGATATTGAAATTGAAGGAAGAGAGCCTAATGCACCTTTAGGAGTTGTACAAGGTGGTGGAGCATCTGTAGGTAGTAGCATCATGGATCTCAATGAGATGATGTAGGAGACCCCAACTCTTGGAGCTGAAGAGCATGCTATGTTTGCATCAGAATTCGACATTGCTCAGGATTACCAATCAAACTAACCTACTGATTCTGTGTAGAGGAAATCTAGGGAATCAGCATAAAAGTTCCTCCAATCATTAGGGCTCAGTCAAGATCTGAATGAAGTGATCCAAAAGCATCAAAATGTGATATAGATGACTCAGAACCCTGTTATCCATAAACCAACATTTTCCAAAAGCAGCGGACACCACCATCGTACCATCTCACAAGTATCCAAATCTACCCAAGGAACCTTATAACATAACTGAGCTCAACCCATTCACCTACCCACCATAAATAAATTTAATTAAAATGTTGAAACGACCATACATGAGCCCATATGAGAACCAAATTAAGTCCTACATGAATGATGAAAGTACTTGACCACACAGGCATAGATCATACCTACACAAACCACACAAACTATCCCAAAGCAACTCCCTCAATTCCTCAATTTCGATCAAACCTGATATAAAGTAAAGTTATAAACCAAATAAGAGGTTGAAGGTTGACACATCAGCGTTTACCACCAATTCACCAACACTACCACCAATCATTACCCCTACCAAGAAGGTGATGAGTGCGTGCAAGAGAGGGATGATTAGGTATAACTCTAAGAAGAGCATTGCTACTAGGAATTAATATTCAAATAAATTTAGTTCAACCATCTCCAAACCACCATTAGGATAGCTGACAAGTCCCATTTTGTCATTTAAGCAGTAAACAGCAACAAAACCAATTCAAACTTCAGATATGATTTATACTAAACGTGCTAAAAACTTGAAATTTAAGACTTCGAAGCACTCATTTAGAGAATCTTAATTCAATTATTTTTAAGAGGTACTTCATTTTCATCAAAAATATCCATCTTAGGTTATGAATCAAACTTAACTGACTGAAGCAAAATCTCAGATTTATACTTACTTGACTTAAATGACTTCTGAGTCCCATGCATGTTGGACTCAGACTCGGCTATAACACTCAATTAAGGCTCTTGCTTGGTCAAGGGTGACTTTGAGCACTCACTATCAACTGCATCTGGTATCATCATCACCTATGTGTTAGTATCATTTGAAAGGTCCTTATTCATCACAGCAGTTGGTTTAAGCGGTGGCTTATGTGGCCTTACCAGGGCCTGGTTGGTTGGGTTTATGATTTAGTTCAGGATGTCACTTTGTTGGATTGTGGGTGGTGAATGTGGGATTATAGCATCATTGTTCAATCTTGGGCTGGGTGTGGTTGTGAGTATGTTGATGTGGCCCTCGGTATTGTCTTTGGGTGAAATGGTAGGGTGGACGTGGGTAGATCTGATATCCTTAGTTGAGGAGTGAACTGAGTTATACCTTTGATGTATAGCTCTTGTCTTACTTCCAGTTGACCCAGCACGAGGGTGCAACTTAGAACTTCCACTATGGATCTCTAATGTTGATTTTGTCTACTACCTCTATTTACAGAATTTTTTCAACAACATCTTCTTTGCGATCTACGAGCCCGCACGACTTTTAACTTTTGCATTCCCTGTAATATAATCAAACTTGACCTTCTCCTTTCCTCTATTCTAATGTGTATAGAAGATACCAGTATTCAATATTTGGCTCACACTACCTGGCAACCCTTACTCATGCTTCATCCTCTCAATCTTCTATCTCACCTTATGCGCACGCTTGTACTCCCTCTAATATGATTTCATGGATATCTCCCCTTTAGCTTCAAATAGCCTTTTGGCCAGAAGCAGGTTTTGCTGGGTGATATGGTTATGCTTCTGCTATCTTTCAACCTGACTAAGGTTAAATGAGTGAATGTTAAATCAATTTGTCTTCTAAGCAGATGTTGTGGTCTTTTACATTGTGTCATTTTGGAAAATCTCTCCTCTCCTCTGGTCTCTCACTCTCACAGTTAGGTCAATCAGGTTGCTCTATTAGAATGCCTTCTTATTCCTGTCAGCAAAGTATTTGATTACCTCATACACGAAGTTCTTAAGTTGGTCTGTGGCCTCCCCGCATGAGTGTAGGAACTATAGGAACTCCTTTGCATTCTCCTTGCACTCTGTCTCTACGTCAGGTTGGTACAAGAGTTTGAGGGTTTTCACAAAGTTCTCCTTACTCTCAGCGATCACAGATTCCTACATGCTTAGGTTGGTGAAGAACTTCTTAAGGATCTCAATGGAGGTGTTGCTGAAGTCTCTATCACACATTGATATGAAGAAGTACTGCTTCAGGCTCTTGAAGATCTCAATCCAATTCTCAATGTCCTCCTCATAGAACTCCTACTAAAGGCATGCGTCAAATATCTCAATATGCTAGCTCTCTAGGTTGTCAAGGTTGTTTTCCTTAATATGTCTCTCAAGGGCCTGGGCCACGAAGATAGGGTTCCACTCAAGTGGAGCACCATATGTCCTGTACTTTTCTGTGTTAACACCGCTGACAAGTACTTCCTCCTCCATACCTGGGATAGGGTTGACATCAATGACAGCTGTACGGATGTTGTCTGTGACTGATAGGAGGATGGAAAGGTATGTCTCGGTGAAGTCAGGGTAGAAGTGAAGGATCTTGGCTAGGTAGATGAGGCCTATCTTGATGGTAGCCTTAGGAGCACATTCATGGAAGATGTGATGGATGATCTCAAACACCTGTGGGGTGTACACCTCCTACATCTACTAGATCTTTGTTGCTGTATTCTCCACATCCTTCACCTCCTCACCCTCTGCACCCTCTACAGGCAATGACTCACCTTGCTTCTCACTACTGAGTGAGTTAAGCTATATGAGCACATTCGAGCACAAGATGAGAATCTAACCCTTCAACTCCCAGAAGGTATCTTTCGACAAAGTCTAGATCCTCTCAAATAGCTCAAGCACAGGCTCCACACTAACCTTGGTCAAATACGAGATGATCGTGATACACTTGGTCCTGGTAACCGGAGATGAGTAGAACAAACCTTATGCAGCATTCTCATAATAGTAGCTATACAGGTCACTCCCCAGCTCATTGGCATCCCCCTCATAGATAAGTAGTTTACTCAGAATATATAGCAAAGTGTCTTTATCCTTCACCTTGTCCTTCAACCTATTGAGCACACGGAGGTGTGAGTTGGCAGTTTGACTCACAAAGCAATAGAACAGGTATATCATTTCATTTCTCTTGATGCAGTTGTCCTTGATCACATCTATGAGGTCATCCATCACATACTCTAGGAAGTAGATCTCAGTCTGTTGAGGGTCTGTGTTCAGGAGCTTGTTTCCTATGGTGGCGATTGACTCCACTATGAGTTGGAATATGTTCCTGTTCTTGTTGGTTTCCACATTTTGAATGACAGCAATTGGGTTGATCTGGATGAGACAGTCGGCAAGGAACCTTGATAGATCACAGAATTCATATAGGTTCTTGCCTAGTATAGAGACGAACTCTTCAAGTCGGTCATTGAACTCTGAGAAAATCTCAAAATGTACTTCTTCGGGGATATTGGTGAACCTCTCCACGAAGTATGGGATCACTCTATCATAGTTCTCCTTGAACAGCTTGTACTCTGGGTCACCCTTGGACATCTTCACAGTTAGGTTGTTGGATAGGATATCTGTGAGGACAGAGTCAAGTTTCATATCATCGGAGTCATCAAGATCTGCAACTGCTAGCTAGGTTGGATCTCTCTTGATTGCAGCCTCCTACTTCATCACTCTAATGGACTTGTTGGCTGTCTTCACCTGCACCTACTTCACTTGGTCATCCACCTCCTAGTACTCATCCTCTCCTTCTGGGATCTGCATTGGGATTCGTTGCTTCTTCTTCTTGATCTATGAAAGTGCTTTAGCAGAGGCCATCTGGGTATGCTTGGCTCCTGCGAACCCCTTTCGCTTCTTGGTGTATCTGTTAGGGTCAAGTCTCTCTGTTCTGAGGAAGTCGTTATGATCTGTGATGATCATCTTGGCATGGTCAGTCATGGTTTTCTCATCTGCAATTCTCGATAGCTCATGGTTCTTCACCTTCTTTGAGATAGTAGGTTTTGCAAAATCAGGTGCATCATCATACAAATCTTGAGCTGTCTACTCCACCCTATACCCTCAAATGGTCAACCCTCACCCTCACTTACTCCTTCCCTGTCAGGATAGTGTAGACCTTCTTCAACAACTCCAAGGCAGCCCCTGGTGCACAGTGGATCACAGTATCATAATCCTTGAAGTCGATTTGGATACCTTTCTTCTTGAAAATTCGACTTAAGAACCACCAATTGTTCTCTTTACAAGCCAGTTTAAATCCATTCTCAACCTGGTACATTTCAATATCATCAGGGTAGTACCTGTTGAATATCTCAGCTATTATAAACCCATTGCTAAGGTCTCTCTTAGCATTCTGGATCTTATAGGTCAGATTCAATGACTGCAGCCATAGATGCAGCTCACGAGGTAAAGTATTCATTTTGAACTTTAAAATAAAATTAATTATTTTAAACTCAATCTTCCCTCACAGGATAGTTAAAATTTAAATATAAATGGTCAAAGAGACGGTCCTCTGGGTTGGTATATAGTCTTGAATTTGCTTGCTTTATTGCCTCGTCTAGGCTTACTTGTCTTCGAGGCCTTAGTTGATGTCATTGCGATATATTCAGGTTTTTAGAACTAAGATTTTATTCTTGAGTTCACACCATGCTTTTAGTTGATCATATGATTTCTGGGTGATTGATTCCTTGAAAATGCTTGGTGACAAAGGTTTGATTTATTTGCCATGGAGTGGGAAGGTGTTGAGTTTAAAACCTACCCATCGTTCAAAATTGGTACCTTTTTAGTTTTTAAATTGTGTCTCAGAAGTATTCTAGCACATTTCTTGACTGGATTCTGGGGTCGTCTAGAGGATAGGTTTTTGAACGCAACAGAAGGTTAGTTGATTGATTTGGATGAATTGAAATTTTGTTGGAATGATCTAAACTATGTATTCCTCTATGGGATATGAAACCCTTCATCCTTACAAGACCAGAAGTTTTTAGGTCTAGAGTACGTGCCATCCAGTTTAGTGTGGGCTGGCTATGGGCTGATCTCTCTAGCTTTGAACCCATGGGGCTTGGAGTAGACCTTTGATTTTTTAGGGTTAATATGCAGCCTCTAATACATTTTCTATCTTCCAATAGACTGAACTTACTCAACTCCTCTCAACTCATTTGAAAGCAGTGTTTCTAGGATATTAGGCTATGAATCTGTATTGATGTCGAACTTTTTCTTAATAGCCTGACCTTTCCTCTTGGGTGGTAACTAACTAGTGTTCAGTTTAGGATTCCCAGCATGCTTAGATATCTTAGCCCTCCGTGTTTACTCTGCGATTAACTGCTTAACCTTCGACTCCGCTTCAACCCTGGGAGATTGGAGGCATGTGTTATTAAACCTGGACTTCTCAAACTTCCCTTGAATCTGATTAATGGAATTCACATAGTTCTAGAGTTTTTGAATCGTTACATCAGTCTACTATTTACTCAATTAGGACTGCTCTAATGCTTGTTGGTATTGGTTGAGGAATCCTATAGGGTGTTTAGAAGAGATTTGACTTACTTTTATACTTAGGTTGATCTAGGATATTAGTCTTCTACCTCTTTGGGATGACACACAGGGCTTTTCCCCCTATTTACTCCTTTTGATACTCTTAGACCATTTTCTTCAGCCCATTCTTCCCTACCTAATATGGGGATCCTTATTTTAATGACTCATAGATCTTCTCCCACCCATCCACCTTCTCTGAGACTACCAGGTCTTATCCATACCCAAA
>JAGYYM010000024.1:0-16872 GCA_021439955.1 Certesia quadrinucleata | reverse complement strand
TATCATAGTCAAAGTGTGCTCCCATTTTTGTACCAACTGTAAGGATGAGCATTTACTCTATGACCTAGTGTTCTCAAAGGACTTTGAGAATAGAGATGCCTTATATCTTATTTCCTCTCTAGACATCACTGAATTGATGGATAATGGAAATATGGAGAAGATAGCTCTGGAACTGTGGCAGTCAGATTATGATGTGAAATCTGATGTGATGGAATGCTCTTCAATGTGGAAAATCATCAACTTCAACACCTTCAACAAACCCAGGGACCTCATTTCAGAGTACATGTTCTATGATTTCAAACTTAGGAAACTGAAGAATCTCCACCATCACCTCTTCCAGTTCAATGTGTGGAAGAAATCCATGATGGCCAAGATCATTATGGAAAATTTCTTTCTGTTGGTTTTGACCATAGTATTTCAATACTTTTTGATCAAAGTTGTGACTAGTGCTCATGAGTTAAGAGTGGAAGATGCAAAGCACACAGGAGCCACTGTTGAACAAACTAAAGCTGACCTGATAAAGCATTCTTCTGCTGCCCACACTTTCATGGTAGACATGGAGATCACAGTTTACCTGTCGGTCATAAGTTTCTTCTACATTCTCAGAATATACCTTGAGATGATTTTTGCTAGTAAATCCAAAAAGAACTACAAATTTATTAACCTAAACAACGTTCTAGATATCACCATGGGAGTAGCGTTCCTAATAAGATTCATCAGAGAGTTTTAGTACTATGAGAAAGGACTTCATGGACTTGACGACAAGCACAAAGCTGTGGAATACTACTGGAATGTGCAGCATGTGGCTAAGGATGAGATACTGCTGGATGTGATATACTCTATAGGAGCTGGGTGTCTGTGGTTAAGAATCCTCTTCTCTCTTAGGCTCACCAGGTTCCTAGGTCCTCTCATCAAGATGATCTCCAACATGATGATGGACATTGCTATATTCATGATCCTATTCTTGATAGTGCTCGTTATATTTGCATCAGTAGGTAATCTACTTTTTGTGGAGATTGAGAGATACCAAGATTTCTACCATTCCCTATTGGGTTTGTTCTAGACAGCCATGGGAGATTTTGAATTTGGTGACTTTGTTGACTCAAACAAGACTGAATATACTGGAGAGGTATTCCTCACACTCTTCATTATCCTTAACAACATCCTGATCCTGAACCTTCTGATCGCTGTCCTATCAAGCACCTATGCCAGACTGGAGGAGAATAAACTTGTGCTCTACATCAATGAAATCCTCAAACTCAGGCAAAGTCTTGAGTACGATAAAGACTTCTCAGGACTGGTATCCACATTCCCACCCTACAATGCAATCGCCATCCTTCTAAGCCCTATCTACTGGTTCACTAGCAAAACATACTATGTGAACCAGCTCCTATACCACATCAACTACCTACCCATACTGTTTGTGTGCACATTCATATTCATTTTAGCTAACCTACTCATCTCTCCACTCGCTTATATCAAAGGTGTGATAATCAAGGTATAGATAATGTTCAATTTTAGATCAGACACAAACTTCTTCATCAGACTCCTCCTACTTCTCCAGTTCTTGTTCTTTGGCCCACTCATCCTATTCATGAACTTCATAGCTGATCTGATCACATTCTTCAGACACATGTACCAGACCAAGATGGTGTACAGGAAGGAGCAGGTCAAGGTCAAGAAAGTCCAACCTGAGGCATATAAGGTCATCCAGCAGAAAGTAGAGATGGATGTGAGAGAATGGAAAAAAGAAGAACTAGCTGAGGACTTCGTGATATTCATCAGGGATAAAATGAAGATACTTGACTATCTCAGACAAATCATTTTCTAATCAGGGACAATCATGGGGAGAAAGAGTAAGATCACTGAACTCCAATCATTAGCTAACCTTGATAACGATGAGAACACTGATCCAGTGGATAACCTTCTCAAACAGGTGAATGAGTTCAATATGATCAAGAAGGTGATCGCTAATAGCTCAATCTCAGTAGGTTCAGAGGAGTACATCATACCTCCTATAATGAAATCAATACTCAAAGAGCTTAAACAGGTGTCCAAGATGGTGGTGCTGAATTGAGAGTTTTAGTAGTAACTAACTGCTAGCATATTCAAAAGGAAGAAATCTAAGGATACTACACCCTCATAGAAAATCAAGGAGTAGGAAATGGGTATATCTGTAAACCCAAAGGAGAGTGAAAGCCCTGCACCACCTTCACTCGAGACACCCTAGACCAAAACCATGAATGATCCTGAATCTAACAGAAACCTTAACACCAACAAGAACTTCTTCTAAGGTGTTCAGCTTAATTCAGTTGAGAATGAAGATTAAAACTATGGTTAAAATGAAATCGAATCAAAAGATGGAGAAGGGTTTGCTGTTGATGAAGGGTTCACAGCAAACAAAAAGCTTGACAGAAAGCCAACCTTACTCAAAGCAACCAAAAAGAGGTACGCCTAGGAAGAAGATGAACTAAAGCACTAGTACCTTGAGAAGTTCTTCAACATCAGTGTGAAGCTGGTGCACAACGCATTCACTCACCACTATAACCCAGAACTTGAAATAGAGTAGATCAGTGAGAGAGTAGAGATGCTGCTGATCCAGTAGACCAATAATATTGTCAACAAGCTCAGAGGGGGAGGTGACACAGGGAGAGTCAGGATCGATGTTGGTAAAACCACAGTTAAGTCAAACCCAATGCTTAATAAGAACCTGAAGTAGTAGCTCACCATGCTTAGACATCAGGATTCAATGAGTGTTGCTGAGATGGAAAAAGTTGTGTAGGATTCAGATTGATTATTATGATTTAGTTTATTATATTTGATTATTAGTTTATGATTCATATGAGGAAGGTAATTCATTTAGCAATATTGAGAGTTTTAAACCTGGTCTTCTGTGTGACTCTTCTCTTGTTCAGCTTGTCCTAAAACTGCTCTCTTCCTTCGGATATGGCCTTTTTCAACTTCCTTGATATCCTAAATGATGCCTTCCCAAACTCATCCTCTTGCTTCACCTCCTCACCTGATTCACCAGACTCCATGCCCTCTTCCTCCTCCCTCTCATACCTTGACTTAGCGATCTCAAACAACTTATACGAGTCAACCTCACCCTTCTACAGTACCATCTTAGCAAAGACCCCTTCCTTATTTGTAATCTCATCATCACCCACATCATTCACAAGTAGGAGGTAAGGATGGTTCTACTCCACCACCTTCCCACATTCCATCACAATGATGAAATCCAACTCCATCAGGCTCTCACTAAAGTTGGTCAGTAGAAGTGTGGTGCATTTTCTTAGCTCGTTAGCGATGATGTCAAATATAAGTCTCTCAGTGTCAGCATCGGTGCCGTATAGTGGGTGGTCGAAGAGAATTAAGTTGTTCTCTTCTGAGAGGACTCTGGCTAGTTGCAGCTTCTTCTTTTGGTTCACATTGAACTGTGCCTCATATATGTTCTGATCCAAGCTTTGGATAGCAGATGAAATCTCACACTTTTGCAGGTACACACTCAAGTCCTGGTCACTCTTGTCATGATATGGGTCGATATTGTCTCTGATGGAACCTTGGAAGGAATGGATAGAGCTATCCATGTAGGAAATCTTGCCTCTCAGATTTGATAGGTGGATGTCTCTGATGTCCTGGTCGTCAATCTTGATGTATGAACCAACCACATTCTCATCAATATCATACATACGGAGTAATGCTGAGGCTATAGAAGTCTTACCTGCCCCACTTGTACCAACAATGGCAGTGTTCTTTCCTGGCTGGATATCGAAACTTAATCCTGAAAGTGCGTTGGATAGGCCCTTCTTGTACTACATTGAGACATTATTGAATCTGATACTAGGTGCTTGTTGGAAGAAGGTATTTCGTTTTTTGACCCTGTAGTTGGTGAGCTTCTTCTGGACTCTAGCGTTTTGCATACCGAATAACTTCTCCTTCATGCTGGAAAGGAGCTCACCTTGGTGGTGGTTGACTGTTTCCTCTGCTGGGAGGGTAGCATACACCATCACACGTTGGGCACTGGTCATGAAGTTTTCAATTTCATTGAAGTTTGTGACAACAGTCCCGAGTAGTGTAGCTAGGTCGTTGCAGGATTAGATGATGAGAGCTGCTATGAGGAAGTCGATGGATTTGGTGAGGACTTGGCCTACCACTATAGCGCATATACATATTGACATTAGTGCAGAGATGATATCAGTTCTGATACTAAGGTACCTCTCAACGGAATAGAATGTGAACTGAGCCTTAGCATTGTCGTTGAGGTACTAGTTCATCATGTCCTACCTCAAACTCTAGCTACTATTGGTCCTGACCGACACAATACCATCGTATATGGAGCAGTACAATGAGTTAATAGGTGACTTAGACAAGGACTCTAGTCTCTAAGCCTCATTCATGGAGTACAGAGTGACTCTTCTGAGGATGATGATGAGCACCATGGATATGATTATAGGGATGATGGTCCATGATGATGCTATCATGAACAGTAGCAGCATGGTCCATATGCTGAACACTGACTGGAAGATGATTGAACACACTTTAGGCATGAAAGCATCGATCACACCAAGGTCCTTCGTGAACCTTGTGATCACCCTTCCTAGAGGGTTAGAGTAGAAGAACCCTAGCGGGGCTTGTATGATCTGGATGATCATGTTCTTGTGGATATGGTTAGCACACACCATGAAGGTCTCATAGATCGCAGATGTCTTAACCAGGGCAATTATTGGGGTTACTACAGGAGGGTTAATATTAAATCTAATAAATGAAGTCAATTCTCATATATCTTCTAACCCTCACACTACTTACCCTCACTGCCTCAGGTGGAATTGTGGATACCACATAGTGTAGGTTAAGGGATGAAACAGTGAGGTTCTGGGGGTTGAACACATTGACAGATGAGACCCACTGTAAGAGTGATGATGATTGTGATGCTAAGTTTGAGTCATGTGACATGACCAACTTCAAATGTGTGCATAAGGGTATAGATCCATTGTGGATGTAGGAATTCATAGGTGTGTTCGTACTAGCTGCCATGGTGGCATTGGCAAACTCAGGTGGGATTGGAGGAGGTGAGATCATTACCCTATGTGTAAGAATCTTCTTCGGCTTCTCACATCTCACCGCTGTCCCTGTCGCACAAGCGTCAATATTTGCGGCAGCCTTTGCTAGGTTTGCTTTGAACTATAACAAGAAGAATCCTTACAAGTACAAGACGGTGATTGATTATGATATGGCTGTGGTCATGGTGCCATCGCTCATGTTCGGATCTAGTATGGGTGTCACACTCAGAGCTGTCCTCCCAGCCACTTTGTAGTCCATACTCCTAGTCATCGTGCTTGCCTTCACAACCATTAAATGCTGGCTTAAGGCAAGGAAATTGTATAAATAAGAAACTATCAAGATGAATGAGGACCAAATGGCCAGCATTGAGGCTAAAAATATCGCTGTACAGAATGAATCTTAAGAGCAACTTCTCAATGGGCATGAGTAGGAGGCTTCAAGATCTAGCTCTATCAACAGCAACAACCCAGAGAAATAAGAAAGGCTAGAATAGATCATCAGAGATGAAAACACCCATTGGAACATGAAAAAGGTGATCCCCATGGTGGTAGCATTCGTACTTCTGGTACTCTAAAACATCTTCCGAGGGTCACAGCGTACAGATTCTATAGTGGGTATCATAAGATGCTCAGCTGAGGACTGGATCATATTTGCATCATATATCGTAGTGAGCATAGCCATCACTGTAGGGGTGGTATGGATGATCAAGAATGAGTATAGGGCTAAGACAGAGGTAGGGTACCAATTCCATGAGACAGATATGAGGCTCACTGGTAGAAAGACCGCATTCCTTGCCTTCATTGCGTTCATAGGTGGCACCCTGGCAGCTGTGGTAGGTCTAGGTGGTGGCACAGTGTTCACCCCACTTCTGCTTGAGATAGGGGTTGACCCATAGATAGCTTCATCAACAGCTATGTACCTGGTGATCTACCTTACTATAGGGAACAGTGTGTAATTTGGGATAGCAGGTGAATTGAATTACCAATATGCAGCGTTCGCATCAGTATTTGTGGCTATTGGTGCCTTGTTAGGGTTACTTACAGTATAGAAGGCTGTGTAGAAGACAGGCAGGACATCAATCCTGATATATCTACTCATGCTGGTATTGGGCATCTCATTTGTGGTTGCAGCAGTAGTTGACTCTCTATCAATAGCTGAGAAGATAAGGAATGGAGAACCTATATTTGATTTTAAACCCTATTGTTGATCCATTTTGTACTATCAGCCCATAGTAGATACCTTGGAACAGGAAGTTTTCCTTGTATTTACTCCCGTTGATGAAGTTAATAATGATTCCTGAGATCCCACCAAACATCGCTAGTAGAAGAATGAGGATCATTCCTTTGAACCCTATCCCGTATCTGAAGAATTTGTAGTAAAATCGGTACCCTACTATACCGAAGTCACGGTCCTCCACTGCTAGGATCTCGCTTCCTTAATCTTGTTGCTGCATCACACCGTCAAATTTGGGTTTATCTGGGCTAATTCTTTCTTTCTCTTCCTCTTCAATATCTACTGACTGTGAGGTGATTAAATTTTGCTCGGATGGTTTTCTCTCATTACTTGGTTTAGACGCTGGGCTGGCGCTTGACTATGCCTTTTCTGCAAGTTTAACTTCTTTCTCTTTTGGTAAATCAGCACTATCAGCCATGAAGAAGTCCTTATCTTCTCTCTCATCCCCTGACCCCCCTTCCTCACTTGACCCCTTCTCTGACACTGTTTCGTACTCTTCGCTCTTAAACTCTTCATCATCCTTGAACACCTACCTAGTATCTAGGAAATGGGGTCGCTAATAATGCATGGACCCTTGTTTACCTAGTCTACGTATGGTATGGGTTTTCTAGTATTGATCTCTCTTGGTTTGACTAGCACTTGTATCAACCCTGGTCATCGTAGCCACTAGCTTATCCCATGAGCCATACTTCTCCTGCCTACCTTGGTCATCAAAAGTGAGGATCTTATCTGCCTGGTTAAGGTACTAAGCGGAGTATGTCATGAGGACCCTGGTCTTGCCTTTCATCTCCCCCATGATCACATCTTTGAACAACTTCTGACCCACTTCTTCATCAATTCTACTCATGAACTCTTGTAGAAGTATGATATCTGAATTCCTGTAGAGGATCCTAGCAAGCACAAGTCTAACCTTGAAACTATAGCTGATGCCACCACCATTATCACCTATCTGAGAGTCTAGTCCATTGTATAGCTTATCTATACCTGACTCTAGCTAGCAGACTCTGACCACATGGTCGATGACTGAATCATTGATATCATCCTACCTATGGTTACCAAATATGATGTTATCTCTGATACTGCCTTCCATGATATAAGGCTCCTTCTCCATTATGCTCATGCTCCCACTTCACTTGATCGTACCTTCATTTAACCCTATCTCTCCTAGAAGGCCGTAGAGGAGGTTTGATTTACCACTACCTGATGGGCCTGTGATCATGAGTAGTTCACCCTTTTTGATTGTGATGTTGATGTTGCTGAGCATGTACTTACGCTATGCTGGCATGGGGATCAAACATCCATTTCTGATCTTAATGGCTATGGTGCCCTTTTAAGCCCTACTTTGGTCTAAGTTGTTAGCAAGAGAGTCTGTTAGTAGTAAAGCTGGGCTATCAGGTTCAGGGTACTCTTCCTCATCATCGTTAATTGCAGATTTGTCTCCTCTTAACCCTTTAGCAACCATGTCATCATCATCTCCCCCATCAGAGTCATCACTGTCTGAGGAGATATAGTCATCAATGGGAAGTGGTCTGACCTCGCTCATGGATAAAATTTCTAAGTACCTCGCTGATGCTGCCTCTGACTATCCTTTAGATTGCTAAGCGTTGAAAAGTTAGAACACTGGTCCAGTACTCAAATAGCTCAGGATGCTTACCAGAGCAATCTCCTGCCCTGAGATAGATTAAAACCCAATTTTATCAGCTACTGTCGAGGCAATTACAGCTAGTGCTGATATGATGAAACCACTATTCTAAAATATGGCCATACCAAAGCTCTAAATAGTGTTATACTTCCTAACCTAAGTCAGCTATTGATTCCTTGAGTTCTGAGTCTTATGGATGAAGAAGTCCTCCCAAGCATTGGCCTTGATGACTTTAATGCCATTATAAACATCAATTAAAGATCTAATCCTGTCATCATTTTAAAGACCCTCAGCCTACTTGTACTTCTGGGTTAACCTACCCATGTACCTTGATACAACCATCTACCCACCCACAGTGAACAGACCTACTAGGGCTGACTATGGGGATTGTAATGCCATCACTGAGATCACTACAACTGTCGTGAATGGAGAGATCAGCAGGTATGGCAGGTCGATGATCCCACGCTCCACTTGACTAAGGTCGTAGGAAGAGATGATAAGGATCTTTCCTATGTTCAGCTTCCTCACTGATCCTGTGGTTAGTCTTTGCAGTTTGTCGAATAGGAGAGCGTTAAGGTTTTTTCGGATATGGATACCTAGGTTGAGTGTGTTGAAGAGATAGAAATTCTTCAGTATGGAGCTACCAATGAGAGCAATCCCGAATAGGAAGATGTATAGGAAGCCTAGTAATAGAGATTGACCTCCACTTGATGCCCATTTGATTAGAAATCCTATCATGAAGATGAAGACCACTTTAATCTGCTCGTTTAAAAGGGCGAGAAAGAAGCATTTGATCATCTCCCACTTATGTGTGTAGAAAATGGCTAACCAAAGTTGATATATGGTCAACTACAGCCCTTTTAGTTCATCCTAATCGCTCAACTTCAAATTTTCAAACTACTCATCCAAAGCCTCTGTGAGCTTCTCAGTGGTTTTGTAGACCCAGTTCTACTTAGTTTTTTCAATGCTAGCTTTCATTTGATCAATCTAGACATCGTGGCCATCATTGAACAGATGTTTGAGTTCAGGGGTATCTTTCTGTCTGAATGAGAACACAATGAAATCTATGACCCAATGGAAGGTGATCCTCTACAGCCATGATGCCTAGATGTACTGATCTGGTTAGTATGGTAGTGGCTAGATTTTGAGAGGCCCTCCCATCCTTTTGAACTGCTTCTTATTAAAAGATTTGAGTGTGGTGGATTCACGTATGATCTTCTTGAATGATTCTCCATCCTTTGATGCCTAAAACCTGATTTACTTCACATTCTTAATTGTATCAACTCTCTCAACCTCACTCTTGTCCTCTTTCTCTGGCTCTACATCTGAGTCATACTCCTACGACTCTTCCTCAATGAAAAATGAATCATCCGACATTTGGCAAAGATAATATCTAAATTATAATTAATTAATTTCCCGCTAAACCTTATTGACTCATGATTCAAGTATTAATCTTAAGTTCTCAACATGCTTAAATGTGCCATCACCCTCCAGCTTGACACTGTCATCCCCATATGTCATGACTGGTTGCTTGAGCAATGACTAAATCCCATAAAACAGCCCTGAATCATTGGTATGCAGTCTATCATATAGCTCATCATAGGGAACCCATATCCATTCCTCACATTTATCTGGCTCAGTGTTGACCACCTAGTCTACTATGCTATCATCAACTCTTGCACCTACAATTGCATTTACATAATGATACCCTTCATCTTGGTAGACGAGGTTCATGATTACGATAGGTTTGAGATCAGGGATATCCACACCACATTCCTCCAGAGTTTCACGTCTACCTGTTTCTACATAGGTCTCTCCATGTTCAAGATGGCCTCCAGGAAACCCAAATAGGTTCTCTTTTGTACGTCTACCTATTAGGATGGTGTTATCATCTCTTAGCAGGATCACACCTATCCCAACTTTAACTTTATTCGCCTACTCCATTAAAATTAATGATAACTTTACTTAATTTTGCTTATTAATATTGAGTATAAATGGTTGAGTTAGCTGGATATGTTTACTTGCTTGGGAGTGTAATGATGCTCATCGTATCAGGTGAAGCAAGGATGTGACCGATGATCAATATGAATGCAATCTCATACTTCCACTTTGACCCATCAAATATTGTTCAACAACTAATGGGATCAGCAGATTTGTATGGGGTTACTAATCGACACTACATGGATAAATCAATGTCACTATTCACTCTGTACGGTGCTACGTACATGAGTAGTGGAGTTCAGGTTATAAGACCTATATATGACATGGATTCTATTGTTGAGATGGCTGCATGAGGTATGTTCACTGCTTTCACTACATTACATAGCATCATATTTGAACCTATCATAGGGGCTAAAGTACATTCACTTGTATCATGGGCATATTCCTAAAAATCCCTTACAAGTGTGTTCATTTTCCAGACATTTATGAATGATGCTAGGGTCACGGAGTACCATCTTCTATACCATAGAATCTCTTCCAGTATATTCAGTTATTCTATTCTGGTTTATGACAAAAGACCTATCTAATAAACACAACAACAACAACTTGATAGTCCTCAAGATGAGTCAATTAAATCTGTTAAATGATCATTTTAAGGGGTGTTAGGCAATAATGAATGGGTTTAAAATCAATAATATGACGATGAAAGGTAGGTGAGCTTTAGCTGACATGGCGTATAGATTCTGAGACAAATGAAGTATTCTGGGAATGCTCAGAATGGGACACAAAGCAGCTTGAGAGAGAAGAAAACTTCCCTAAGAAATTACTTGAAAGCAAGTGTATAGTACGGTCCATCAACTTTTCATCAGCTGAGGAGATCAAAGACTTCAAAATATTATAGAAAGTATACCTACACGGGCAGCTTATAGAATAGTGGGACTTTGACTTTGGGTTTGTTATCCCTGGGTCGACCAACAATTGGGATAATGAAATTGAGGCAGATACAGATGCTATGATCCCACCTGAGATATTAAGTGGGAATATGGTGATTGAGTCCTCCTTCATCACTGGAGAGCATGTCATAGTCACCACTAGGATGAAAGTATTTTATATCTGAACCCATTCCCCCCTTGCCTAACTCTTTTGGTCCTAAGCTATCCCTATTGCAACATTCTCACTTTCAATCTTGGCCTCTGAATTCATTTCTGCACAAATTAAGTTTAATTTTAAAAATTGATATCCCCACTATACTTTAATCAAATTTAAATTAAAAGATTTATGGGAAACACAGTAGCTGTGGATATGGGCCTGGTAGTGCTTCGAGTATCCATATTCGATAGGACCAATATGATATTTCCTAAGAGCATTATTGAAGAAATAGAGTCTTACACCACAACCCACTAGACGAGTCCAATCAAGGAAGAAAATGAGGAAGAGGAGGAGGTAAAGATGGAGAGTGATGATTTTGATAAGATCATCAACCCTATTGACGCTGGTACTATGGAAAACTAGTTTGATGATGATTTTGAGGTAGTTCAGAGGTAGAGGTAGAGAAGGTATAGTGAGGCTGTGGTTGATAAGACCCCTATTTACACTAAGCTTACCAAGGCTTATTTCTCAAGTAAACTCAGCTTTTACTCGGTGGAACATGGTGGTACTTTCCACTTTATGTAGTTTAATATCTAGTTTACATCATAGTTCCTTTAGAGCAAGTCATTTGGTGTGCTGCTGGAGTTTATATAGAGGACTAACTAGCCTATTGTGGAGAGCATATCAAAGCCAATGAGTGGTGAAGGTGGTAAGGAAGAGGAACCATGTTTTGGGTTGAAAGAAATATTCTGTGATCCTCCAGAGTTGGTAGATGCACATATAGACTAGATCCCTCTGAAGGCAAAGTAGATCGACAACCTCAAAGGCCTACCTTTACTATCAACTGGAGGTTATAATGATAAGTTCCTCCAATACATCTCCAGCTCACTGAATGTGAAAGTATACAAGACAACATGCTACCTCAAAGCAGTCATCTCAGCTATTGAGTACCTTAACACAAACACCAATGACTGCTTCTACTCACACCCTACAGATGAGGAGATCAACATCTATGAGCTAGGTAAGATGTAGGTTGATCTTAAGAAGTAGATATACTTCTCAATTAAAGGTGACATCTACCCATACCTTCTGGTCAATATCAGGTCAGGGGCAACTTTTACTATTGTCAAGTCAAGTGATGACTATTAGAGGATAGGTGGCACATCCATTGGAGCAAGTACCTTCCTGGGTATTACAAGGTTGCTTAAGGGGCCCACTGCAGATCCTACAGAAAGCTTGTTCTAAAGTTTGGGAGGAGACTCAACCAAAATTGATATGTCAGTAGGGGATATTTATGGAGGTGGGTATGACGGACTCGGGCTTCCCCCTAAGATTATCGCTAGTTCATTTGGTAAGCTGAAGGACATGACATAGGAGGAGATTAATAACCTAGAGTTCAAGGACATCTCAAGGTCACTCATTGCTATGGTACTTTTCAACACTCTCCTACTCGCAAACCAACATGCTAAGGTCCACAATGTTGAAAGAGTCATCCTCATCGGTCAGCATATAGACGTCCCAGAGTTGTTCCAGATGGCTGAGCTTGGGTTTGACTTCTTATCACGTGATTCAACAACCATCATATTCCCACAATACGCATCATACCTAGCCTCATTCGGGCTTCTGCTTAACCAGAGCAATTTGTTATGAATAGTTAATCCTAATTGAACCAATTAAAATTAATCATAAATGAACACAATAGGAGTCAAGAGGATCTAGAAGGAATATAAAGCAATATGCATGGATGAATCATTAAAAAACTTCATTGTCAGACCAAATTCAAACAATCTGTACGAATGGCACTTCATCATACACGACCTCTAGGATTCCCCATATGAGGATGGAATCTACTATGGGAAGCTACTACTCCCTCCCGAGTATCCATCCAAACCACCAGGCATACTCATGGTCACACCCTCAGGAAGGTTCTGGACTAATAAACGTATATGCCTAAGTATGTCAGATTACCATCCTGAACTCTGGAACCCAGCATGGACCATATCCAAGATGCTCATTGCACTCATCTCATTCATGAATTCTGATGAGATGACAACAGGCGCACTGAACACAACAGATCATGAGAAGAGAAAGTTCGCACAGGCAAGCATCACATTCAATATGGAGCATGATGATTTCAAACTTCATTTCAAACCTTATTATGATTAGCTAGGTATCACCAAAGAAAAGATAAGGAAAAGTTTGGAGATGAAGGCGTAGATAGAGTTGGAAGAAAAGGAAAGGACAAAGAAGTAGCACAGAAACATTCTTATTGGAGTGATGGTTGCGATATGGCTATACGTGTATTTCTTCTTAATGTGACCAATTCATCTACCCACCTTCTCATCAACTGTCTTTTTACCTAATACAAGGGTTCTGAGACCTGTGCATGCGAATTTGAGAAGATCAGACTCCATTTTCGCCTACATGGGCCCATCAAGTACCATTCTTGGGATCATTATTGAGTCAGCACCCTTAGTGTACATGATCAACTCATCAGTCTATAGGTCTCTCACAATCAATGACATACGTTTTCTAGTTGAATCAAATGGGAATTCTACCACGGTATCATACTTCTCCTCTGTGTTGGTGCTGTCAATTTTGATTGTTGTTGTGTCCACAAATTTGTCAATATAGTCATACCCTCCCATTTGAGCACCTTGGACCAAAGCTAGCTCATCAGGTGATGATGCCTAGAAGGTCTTCACACCATCCTTATCAGTGTCAATTACCACACTATGACAGATAGCTAGACATTTCAGGAACTCATGCATGCTGTGCTTCTCCTCTGGGGATCCTTCATTTCCAAATACCCCTTTCACCTAATCCATATCAGAGTATACCTTGCCTGCAACCTGGCATTGCTTGAACTCCATGATGTTCTTAGTAAGTGTGCCTGTCTTATCAGAGAAGATGAACTCTATCTAGCCAAGTTCCTCTATTAGATCTGAGTTGATGCATTTGGCAAATTTGGTATCAATGTCACATAGCTCGATGTCGAAGTCAATGAACCTAGCCTAGGCAAGTTTAATCATCTCCATGACCACATAGAGAGAGATGGGAATCAGATGTGAGTATGCTACCCAGTAGGTAAGTAGCTGAATGAGGAATGCCTCTAAGCCAAGTTTAGATGTGAGATGGAGGTATGCATGATTTTCATTGTTGTTGCCACTCCACACCACACTGAGGGAAGCAAATAATACAATGAGGAAGAGTTAGAAGATGAAGACTGTGTAGAGCATCTTATTCATCATTTTCATGACACTTGACACTTTGGTAGGTGGTTTCTTAGAGTTCATCATGATCTTCGACTGATGTCCAGTGTACACCACTAGTCCCAAACACCATTCTGTATTCTTCATTATGCACCCTCTTAGCAACAGGTTCTTAAGACTAACATTGAAAGCTTTCTCATTCTCACGTGAGATCAAGTTCCCATCCCATTTATCAAGGTACTCATTAGGGTACTCAGTGGTCAACTCTCCTTCAAGCTATTAGATCCTCTCAATGGTAAGTGCCTGCATGGCGGGAGGAGCACTCTTCTCTTTAAGATTGGTCTCTCCATCAAGGTTCATGGTATCAACATACACCAGGCCATTATCAGCTGATGACTTAAGCATGAGTATGTCAGCTGGCACTTCTTCCCCCTTCAGGATCTTAATAATGTTTCCAGCTTTCATGTTCTTCCATCTAGTCATCTGCCACTCAACATCTCCTAACAAGTTTACCTGACTCACCATTGATCTCTTATGATTCAGTTCACGGTCTGACTTATGCCGTCTCAGGTCCTCGTATAACTCCTTCAGCATTGTGAAGATCAGCACACCTGCAAATGTACCAATCATCGAAGCTGGGGCCTTTGGGGAGAAGGGCATAGCTGTCAGTACTGATATGATCAGGAAGTATATATTAGCTGCTCTTTTGAACTACAGCAGCAGACTTTTGGGCACAAAATTGATCAGGGTATATCTGGAGGTTCTAACTTTGTTAGAGTTTTTGATGTTGCCGTGGATTCTGGCCAATGATCCAAACTTTACGGTGTTGATGTCAGATTTCTTAGATCGTCTGCACACTATAGGAAGGTAGAAGCATGGTTAGTGCATGGTTTATGGTGGAAGATAGGATTAAAAATAGGTTCAAATGATATGGAGGCCATACTTATAAATTTTTGAATAAATTAATTATATTATTACATTAAAATCCCTCTATTTACCACCAAGTGTGATCTTCGTCAGAATAAATTTCAGCGCGTAATTAGGAATCATAAAGTCCGATATAGTTTATTTAATTAATAATAATTTTAAAATCTAAAGGCATGGAAAGAATTAGCAAACATAACCCAAGTTTAACAGATCTTCTGTTCATACCCAAAAAAGGAAAAGAGCCTCCTGGGTCGTTATTGTAAGTTTTGCTTTCCACCTCTCATGCCTGTCCAAATGTTGGAAATTGAGTTTTATTTCTGGAAAACTGGGTATCGGTAATTCTAGAAGGTTTGAATTTAAGCGATTGTTGAGTATAGGACTTAGGAGGAGCTTAGAGCACTTAGTGAAATTGGCACTAATGTGATGAAGAACTAGATTGACGGAGTTGACATAACTTTTGTTTTAGGAACACCTGTACATAAATTGATCGTTTTCTGAGAACTAACTTAGACATCTGAGTCTACTGTTAATTCTCTCAATAATTCATCTCGCTCAGGTAGCTTTACAGAGCTGTAGTGTGACGTGTCCTAGGATGTGTCCGACATCGCCACCGATATCTCGCTGAACCATGGCACCTTCACTATAAGTGCAGTCTCCTAGGCCCACTAGGAAGCCAAGTTTAAGTACTCCTGCACCATGCAGGAGGGTGTAATGGTGGTAGATGTAGGAATGTGTGATGAGCTAACATTTGGTTAGAGCACATTCCATACACTACTCAATCTCTGTGAGCAACTGAATGCTGAAACATTAGCTATCTCAATCCCAAAACACAATGTTGACGTGAGTGTTTTCAATAGGGTATTGAAGCTACTTGATTTCAGAAGAGTGAACAAGTAAGAGAGGGCATAAATTGTCTCCGAACCCAACACCTGTGTGGTTTACACACTTTCACTCGATCAGCCAGATGAATTATGAGGAACGACATTGACTTGTCCAAGCCATCCTATCCAGTTATAACTAGTCATTAGAGAGCAATCAAACTCACCCATATCACCAATGAAGGTCCTTTAGTGTGATAGGCCACCCTCTATCACGCAACTGACCTGATACCCAGTTGGTATGGTTGATTACTGTCATAATGACTATTGGAGAGTATTGACTTGTAACCTTAAATAATTATATACTGATATCATTCTCCCACCCCTCATGGTTCATTATTCACTATCATCATTACTGTTCTCTTCTTCATCAATATTTCTTCTCTTCTAAGCCTATAAGTGGGGGTGGTTATGGGGTTGGGTTACTTACTATCTCCATCGTATATAATCAAATTGCCTACTTTGGATCTTTGTTTGGCTATTACTTATGGCTATTGATGGCTTGGTGTTCTTGTGGTGGTTGGCTACTTTGATGGAGGATCTTACAGGTGAGTGTGAGTCAATCCTTCCCTAGCTTTCCTCTCTCATCTTTTGTTTTTGCTTGCGTTTGATCTCTTCAAGGGTTGGTTTCTTGCGTTTGACCCTTGACTAGCTGGTATCAGGTTTAAAAGTATACTTGACAGCCTCCTAACTTTCCTTCTGGAGAGCCTTCTCAATTTACTTCTGCTTATAGGCCTTGCCCTTCTGGATGAGTATATCAGCTGTGTCAACCTTCTTCTCCCCTCTCTCAGAGGATATCCTTCTCTTTGCCTTAGCAGCTATTTTCTTACTCTTACTATTCAGCTTAGGGTTGAATGACGTCTACCCACCCTATTTCTACTTCCTCTTT
>JAGYYM010000023.1:0-16988 GCA_021439955.1 Certesia quadrinucleata | reverse complement strand
CCGTATGCCTGTAGAGACGGGCGATGATGGTAGTTCTGATACTGAAGATTGCCGCTCCCGCTTATCGATGAGCTTGAAATCAAGAGGTGATAATCTTGTGGATATGACGACGACGACAAGCACTCGTCGCTCTGAGTCGGACTCGGATAGAACGGAAACGACTGCGGAGCTGGCATTGTATGCGGAAAAGTGGGCCCTTCATGCGGATTTGTCTCTGACGAAATGGGAGTTCTTTCAACATGGAAGCACAAGCAACGTCCCGCTTCCGAATGGCGTGATTCCTTCGATCTTCGCTCTGTCCAAAGACGACATGGTGCTCACCACTGCAGCCAACGCGGGTGGGTCTCGTCCGACGGAGCACGAGACCCGTCAACTGCAGTCGGGAGGGTGGTCTCAACAGAGCTTCTCCTTTTCTAAGATCTCGACGACCGGCCCAGAGTATGAGTACTGTTGTCAGGGTGGTGGCTCGACTACGTGCGTACCAAAGCCCGTGGTTCCAAACGGAAAGTACGTCGGCTACCATTTGATGAAAGATGCGAATGGAAAAGATGCGAAGAACTGCGACAAGGCTGCGGAATTCACGTTTGAATCCGAGGGCGATCAGTTGGTTCGCGTGATTTACCGCACGTGGGACAGGAGTGAACCGGACAGTGAATCTAAGAACTACCGTAAATTTGAAGGAAACGTTAAGAAATGGGATGCTGCGTCTGGCGAGTTTGAGTTGTCGGTGAAAGAAGAAGGAAGCACGTCAGATGAGAAGCCTGTGGTTGGCCGTTACGATGTCGAGTCGACTGCTAATCCCCCGGTTGTGATGATGGTCGTATCTGATATTGGGTCGACGTCAAAGCCGTCTGGTTTCGAAACTGTCAAAGGCCAGACTGCGTTTCGCAGTGTGCAGGGTTCTGAGCGCGAGTCGTGCTGTGCGTTTCAAAGCGGTAGCACGGTGTGCTCGGATTGCGGAAATGGTTTTGAATTCAAGGGCGAGTCTTATTGTCGTAAAGCGTCGTCAGATTTCTGCGCGTCGAATCCGGATGATACCGCGTGTGCATCTTGCCGCATTGGTTTCAAGGACGTAATGTCTCCTTGTAATGCGTACGTGTGCTGGGGTCGCATCGACACGCCACGATGCCAGAATGCGTTCGCAAGTTATTGTAACTCTCGACCTGATCATATTTCGTGTCTGCAGCAACGCTGGGACTCTTGCCGAGGCCCATCTGACGCAGGTGGAACTCAACAGGATTGCAACGTTTTTAACTATTGCTTCTTGGCGCATGACAAAACCAAGTACGAGCAGAGTCCGTGCAGAAACGAGTCGGCGTGTATTTTGCGCACGAATCTCACGGAATGTGAGAATGTGCAGAAGCGCTGGTGTTTGTCTAATGAAGACGCTGGCTGTCCGAAAGACCAGTCGTTCTCCGCTGAGTTCAGCAATGCTTCTGAGTTTCCGCAGGATCGTTCGGAGGATGTGTTCATCGAGGCCGAGAACTATGGTGCGTCAAGTGCGAAGGCAGCACTAGTGCTGCTGGATGGAAAGAAGGTGGATGTGAATGGATTCCGTATCGACTTCGCGAAGAATCTGACGGAGTTTTCGTTTAAGAGTGGGATCTCTTCAACGGCGAGAGCTGTGGATGTTGTGATTGTGTGGGATAAGAACGAGAATGGTGTCAAGGACAGTGATGAGCCGTCCACGGTACTGAAGCTGACGTATTACAGCACATCTCCTGCGATCACTGGGTTCCAGCCGTTTGTGGGCCGTGTCGGAGATCTGGTTACGCTGAGTCTGCGATTCTTCAAGCCTATTCCGACGGACACAACGGCGTCTTTGGTGAAGTTCGGAAACGTCACAGCGACGACGAATTCGGTGTTTGCGTTCGACTCTGACTATAGGCGACAGGATATTTCTGTGGTGGCTCCGGCTCAGTCCGGCAAAAATGTCACAGATGCTTTTTTGATGGTGAACTGGAAATCATCGAACGATACGATGGTGTCGCGTACTACGACAGACAAGTTCACGTATTCTTCCACTCGAGCTGCTCCGACGGTATCGACGATCGTTGTCGGTCAGACTACTTCGTTTGTCGCGGAGATTTTCAATGCTCCCGGGGCGCTATCGAAGGACAACTTGACTGTTACCTTGGTGTCTGCATCGAACGTGTCGTTCACGATGAATGTGTCTTCGTTCGAGAAGGGTACGGACGTGACGAAGGTTACTCTGGATATTCCGGCGAACTACAAGCCGACTGAGAGTGAAGAAAGTCGTGTGGATTTCAAGACTTCTGCGAATAACATTGGTGTTTTTGCGGGTTTCCCCTTGAAATTCCGAGTGTTGAAGCCTACTGTCGGTTTCAAATCAATTTCGGATGGTTCTACCGATGGTGGTTACGTTCTTGAAATTGAAATCAGTGACTTGCCACAAAAAGTGGGCATTGTTACGTGGGGTTCAGTTGTTCTTGACGAGAAATACTGTCGTGATCTTGTTCCGAATCTGCCGGCGACGACGAAGTGTGTGTCTTGGGCTGTGGGAGACATCACGCGTATATCTCTGTATGTTCCGAAGGGTGTTGCGGGCTCGACGAACGTTGCGGTGACATCCTCTGGCGTTAGTGCGAAGTTCAGCTTTTTGTACGTCGATGCGACCAAAGTCAAGATATCGGCGGTGGAGCCGAATCGTGGTTGGACGAATGTTCCGTTGAAGGTGACGTTGGAGAACATGAAACTGGCTGCGCCTCTGACAAAGTCGGACGTGTCGGTGAAGCTTGGGACTTTTGCCGCCACTGTGACGAGTCTGTCGAATTCTGTATTGGAGTCAGTGGACATTAATGTAACGGTTCCGGCGCCGTCTTCTGACAGCTTTGAAGAATCTGTCAAGGTGACCGTGACAGTGGATTCTGCTTCAGCGAACTTCGTGGTAGACGACGCGATGTTCGAGTTCAAGAAGCCCGATCCGCCGAGTATTCATTTACTGGATCCTGCGACAATCAATGCTGACAAAATTGAACCTATCCGGATTGGAGTTCGCAACTTCAACCCTATTTTCGGTAATCCTGATGACGTGAGCAAAATTACTTTCAAGGTAAAGGACACGACGACAGAGATGGAAGGATGTAAGAAGGGGGATAACGTTTTGTCTGTTGCGGTGGACCTGCAATCGTCTGTGTGGAAGTTCGACTGCGCCATTCCCAAGGGGTTGTCAACAGTTGCTGGTGAGAAGACCGTGATAATGAAGGTGTATTTGCCGAACAACACGTCTGGATCCGTGGATGTCGATTTGACGTTCTTCAAGGTGGATAACAGTCCGCGCTTGAGTTTTTTCGATCCGAAAGGAGGTCATGCGAAGTACACGGAGGGCTCTCCTCTGCTGGATGCGACGGTTGTGTCGGTAACGTTGGATAACTTTGAGTGGAAGGACGGGGATGCTCTTCCGAAAGTGAATTTCGATGGAAAGGAGATTGCGTTAGTCGGAAACCCCGTGACGAAGTCGTTGTCAACGGGCGACAAGACCACGGTGCTAAAGTTTGCGGTGGTGGTTGTGGACACGAAAGCTTCTGAGGTGCACACTGTGAAGACGAAAATTGATGTGGGTGGCTGCAAGGATAATTGTCCGGAGTTTGACTTCTTGTACAACCCTCGACCGCAGGATATCCCTGTTGAAATCGTCGGGTTTGAACCTTCGTCGGTGAATGAGAAGAAACTCGACGTTCCTGTGTCGATTGAAGTGAAGCATCTGAACATCGGAACTGTGGATGCTACGACGGACCTCTCGCAGCATATTCAGCTGTGGTTTGGAGATGTGCAGGGTAAATCTTTGTCTGTATCAGTTGCAGCGACGGGGTACTTGTTAATGACGGCGACGATTCCGTCGAAACCGACGGATAGCTCCGTAGATATTGTTATGAAGAATAAGGACGGTTCGAAGACATTGGCAACGTCCAAAACGAAACTGAAGATTGAAACCGGTATCTCGGTATCGTCTGTTTCTCCTGGTTATAGTTTCTTAAATAAATCAGAGAGCGTTTTCATAGCGGTTTCCAACGTGGAAGCTGATGGGACGGTCGAGATCGTGTACGATGGTGGAAAGACTGTGACGTTTGATTCGAAGGAGTACGACGCGACGAGGAAGCAGATGTATCTGAAAGATGTGAAGATGCCGTCGACCACGGAAAATGCGTCTCTGACTGCTGGGAAGACCGAGTTCACCGTAAAAGTAGGTGCGAAGTCCGCGACGTTTTCTTTCGAGTATCATAATGTTCCTACTGCTGAAATGATGGACGTGCAGTTATTCCGATCGGATTCGGTGGAGTGCACGGTGGGTACCAACTCCAAGCCGTGCTTAACCGTAGTCATCAAGAACCTCCCTGCTGACGCTGTGTCGACATTGTCTTTTTCGTATAGTAATGCGGAGGGCGGAGTGCTGCTCGGAAACGCGGAGGTTACATCTGGAGCAGGTCAGGATTTCGTGTCTGTGAGAGTTCGTGTGACGCGTCCTGATTATTCTGGAACATTGCAGATTGTGACCAAGTATGAGAATCAGTCGAAGCCGCTGTCGACGTCCTTTGCGTCCGTGTCGCAGACCGCGGGCCAATTGTCTACTGTGACGCCTGCAGATGGTATTTTATCATCTGGTGGTACGGCAACGGTGGTAATGACGAACATGTTGTCGTCCAGTCAACCGAAGACAACTGACTATACGGCAACTGTGGTCAAAACTGACGCTGCAGGAACGACGACGAGCACAGCTGCTGCGATTTCGTCCGTGTCAACGACGGGGGCGGATGGGAAGGAGTGTGTCCTTGTGGTTAGTATTCCTAAGGGATCCGCTGGTGAGTTTACGCTGACGATTCAGCTGGTCGGTGGTGGCAGCTCCCGTCGTGTGGAGGTGCCCTACAAGTATTTCCAGGTCCCGACTGGAAGTGGATCTTTTGTGAGCATTTTCCCTACGCATTTCGTTATTACTCCTCGGCGGGATTCATTCGTGATGGAGATCACCATGAAGAACTTCTATCCGATGTCGGTGGGGTCTGATGCGATTGTAGAGTTGGTGTCTACCGGTACGACATTGAAGGGAACCGTGGTGGAGTTCCAGAGCACGTTCGTGAGCACGACTGAGACTAGTGTGTTTGTGAAAGCTCGTTTCGACCCGCTGGTGTCGTTCAATGAGTCGGAGATGTCTTTGGTCGTGAGCCACGTGAAGAGATCGGAGTCGAAACTGATTCGCAACGGCATTACGTTTGAAGACGGTGCGAAGGCGTCTGTTCTCGACTTCTCGCCTCGTAACGGCACTGTCGGTAAGTCTGTGACTGTGAGAGTCTATGTCGGTAACACCGACTTAGTGGCTGGTGCGAAAGTGTCTGCTAAGGTTGGCGGGACCGCGCTTTCCTCAGAATCCGTTTCGGTTCCTATCAAGAACACGATTGATGTGAAATTTTCACCGAGTCTTAATGATCAAGACGTTGAGTTAACGTTCGGATTGAACCAGAAGCTCAGCTTTAAGTTCAAGGGTGTGGCCGCGGCGGCTGGTGCCGCAACGGCGACGGTGATTCCTGACACTATGGTGCAAGGATACTCCCAATACTTCGTTGTGACTGCGACGGACAATTATGATTCTCTTCCCAAGGGTGCGGCCGTGAAGATCGCGGTTGATGGTGTCCAAGATGATGAATGGAAATCGTCTTTGGCTTTCTCGTATCCCAATAAGGACAACTCTGGATTCGATACAATTTTTGCGTTCGAAGCCCCGCCATCTCTGATCAAAGCTGCTGCTGGCAAGGTCGCTCTTCGTCTGTACACGGAGGGTAACAAGGATGTTTCTTGGGTGGAAGTGAATGTCACAGTGACAGGTAGAACCCCGAATATTTTGTCTCTTCAGCCTTCGGTGGGTAAGGCTGGAGACGCCGTTTCGTTGCTCGCGGAAGATTTTGATAAGGTGTCGCAAAAGTCGGATATTACATTGACGCATGGCGGTACGGCTGTGTCCAATTTTGGCTACGGTACTTATGAGAAGTATTTGGGTATTTTCTACACCGCTCCCGCTGGAAATGGGGCGGTAGATGTGGAGTTGAAAGTCGGTAGCTCCTCGAAGAAGATAACGTTCACGTATGTGGCTGCGAATGACATCGAGATTAAGTCGATGACGCCTGTGTACGGTGTTTCGTACGGCGGAACTTCCGTGACAGCTTATTTGAAGAATATTCCGTCTGCAGACGCGGATGCCACGAACCTGGGTGTTGAAATTCATGTCGGTGCGCCGTCAGATGCGACGAAAGCAGTTGTGAAGAAGCATACCAAGGGAGCCTGTGATGGGAATATGTGCGATGTCACGGTGGAGTTCACTACCCCCGCGCAGCAAGATGGTGTGAAGTTCGCCGCGCCTGTGAACGTGAAGTTGGTGTCTAGTGGGAAGAGCGCGCAGGCTCTGTTCGAGTACATGCCTACTGTGAAACCGTTTGTAGCAGATATGAGTCCGACTCAGGGTACTGACGCCGGTAATGATGCGGTTGTTCTGACTCTGTACGATCTGCCTCTTTCTGATGACGATCGTCGTATGGCTTCTTCTTCTGATGAGACGGAGAGAACCACTGCCCGTAACAATGTGTCGCGTGATCTCACGGTGAAGATCGGAGGCAGTTCGGCGAAAATATCATCGCTGAGCTTGAGTGGCTTCCAACCGAACTATCCGTATCTGAATGGTCTCGCGCAGGTTCAGATCCAGACTCCGCCGAAAACGGCAGGCTCATACTCCGTGCAAGTGTTTCTGAGTTCTCAACCGGCTTTGATCGGTACCGCAGCGAATCAGTTCACTTTCAGAGAAGCTGCGGCTGTGGCTTTCTCCAATGGTCCTTTATCATCTGAGGTGAGCAAGGAGATTGTGTGGACTGTGGTGAATCTCGGCAAATTGGACGTGGCGCAGCCTGGGTTGATCGCTGTGGAATGGAACCGTGGTTCGTCGACGACGTCTGTGGTTAGCAAAGCGAATCGCATCATATCTTCTACGACGTCTACGGCTACGTTTTCAGTGATTGTGCCGACATCTTTGAGCGCAGGTAAGATGACGGTGCGCGTGTCGCTTGCGAACAACACGTCAAAGTTTGTGGATGTTTTGAACTTTGAGGTGCTGTCGTCTGTGCGTGTGGAGAACCTTCGCAAGTCGGTTGTCGGTGCGTGTGGTGGAACTGTGAACGTTCGCGTGCTCAACCTGCCTTCAGTGAAAGGAGCGGATGAGCTTCTGGTGAATGTGCAAGGTTTCAACCCTACGTCACCGCAGCAGACGGTGTCTGTTGCCTCTTCCGATATTTTTGACGTGAAATCCGGTAGCTCGGAGACAACGTTTGCTTTCTCTGCGCCGTCGTCGAACTCGTCTTCTTCGAAGCATACTGCGAAAGTGACTGTGTCACTGAGGAGCGATTCGAAGAGGGGTGGTTCTTTCGATTTGTTCTACGAACCCGTGACAGCGTCCGTGGTTGTGACGCCTGACACAGTTGACGCAGCGAAGGGTGGTTCGGTGAATTTGTCGCCCACGGGGTTGGCTGTATTGGACAGCGCTGCTGGATCGGTTCCGTCTGAGCTTTCTGTGAAATTCGCTGGCGCTGCGGCGACGGTGACGTCGTATTCTGCATCGCTGATTACTGTAACTGTTCCTGCACGCACATCTGCGTCTGCGACAGAAGCTCAAGGAGTCATCGAGTTGTCTACTTCGTCTTGTTTCCCGACCAGAGCGAGTTTTGTTGTGAAATATGTGGATAATTCGAAGCCTGAGGTCGAGTATCAGAGTAAGAAGGAGATTGTGTCTGGTAGTAATACTGCGGGTCGAACTATGTCCGTATCCTTTAAGAACGTGTCGGCTTTCGCAGGTGCGAATGGGTACAAGGCGTTCGTGGACTCCTCCACTGGTACTGAAGCGAACGTGACGAATGCGACACAGCCCACGTCGGGTGTTGTTGTGATTACGGCTGTTCTTCCCGAGAACGGTGTCGCTGCGGGTAAGCGGGAGCTTCTGTTCATGACGTCTGATAAGCTGACGACGCTGGGGAAGGTTTCATTCAAGATGCTTGCTGCTGATACCATTCAGCTGAAGGCTGTTCATCCTGAGTCGAAAATGGTTCCGAATTATACGTCGATCGACTTCAAGGTGACGCTGGTGAATTTCCCGGCCACTGAAGCTGATAAATCTGTGGTGAAGTTTGGAGGGCAGACGATATCGCCTGAGAATGTGGCGACGAAAGTCATCACGCTTGGCTCCGGAGAGAAGCATGTGGTAACGACATTCACAACGCCGGTGTCGACGTCGATCGGCTCCCAAGAGTATGAGCTGTCGTCGAATGGCAAGACGTACAAGGGAACGTTTGCATATTTCAGTATGTGTGACTTCGAGTCGACGTGCAAGGAGCATTTCATGGTGGTGGACTGGGGTAAAGTGTATCGTAATCCGCCGATGGGCGGTTGCCCTTCCACTGACTCGGGTTTGAAGGCCTACTGTATGGATGAACCACAGCCGGTCGTCTCCGCAACCCCCGATGAAGCGAAGCAAGGTTCGGCGACGGAATTCGTGTTGACTATCGAGGATCTTCCTTTCAGCTCGTCTCTTTCTGATTACTCCGTTCGTATGGGTGAAGGTACGGATACGACGGACCATACGGCGTACAGTGTGGTGTCTGGTGCGGTGACGAAGGCGGTGAAGCTGTCACCCTCGAAGCAGACGGTGACGTTGAAGCTGACTCCTGAAGCGTCGAAGACGTCTCCTATGCGTGTTGTCGCGATCACTGTGCTTCAAAAGACGACTTCGGCGACCACCTTTGTTGACTCGACGCCTGCATTCTTTACGTTCGAAGTGAAGCGTGTTGCGTCGGGAACTCCCAAGGTCGACCGTATCCAGCCCTCATCGATCACGGTGGCAACTGCGGATGTAGTTGTGTCTGCGTCGGTAGTGAACTGGAATCCGATCAAGGATCTCTCTGCTTCGGGTGTGACTGTGTTGGTGAACAATGTGTCTGCGACTTCGGTGAAATCTGTGAAGCAGAATCCTGATGATTTCCTTTTGTATGTGGATTACGTATCTCCGACTATTCCTGTATCTGCGTATGTGGACGAGAACTCCACCGTTTCTGTTAGCGTGTCGGCGAAGACGGCTTCAGGAGGTACTCAGACTGCGACCGCTGGGACGCAGTCGCTGAAGAAAGAGCCGGAGCCCGAGGTGTCTTCTGTTGTTCCTTTCACTTCGAGCACTGCTGGTGGTGATACGTTTGAGGTGAACTGGAGTAATCTGGGGTCTGTGTCTAAGGCTGAAGATGTGGTGGTGAAGCTGGTGAATGACACTTCGAAAGCGGAGACTGCGATCACATGTTCTTCTGTAAGCTCGACGGGTGCGAAGTGCACGTTCCCCGCACTCGCGGCGGGCAATTATTCTCTTTCGGTCAAGAATGCGTCACGGACGTCTGTGGGAACGCTGGCTGGTATTCGTTACCTTACACCCGGTGCGTTGATATCGAATGTGACGCCTCCTTCGACCGAAACTGGGTCTGCGACGACAGTGAGTGTGACTGTGAAAGACTTGGGTGGTCAGGCAAGTGAGAAGTTGCACGTTATCAAGGGAGGAGCGACGAAGCAGCAGGTGGATGCATCTCTCGTGACAACGTCGGGGACGGAGCAGGTCTACTCCGCTACGATTGCGTCTTTGTCTGAATCGGGAGACTACACACTTCGCCTTACGAAGTCGGGAGCGCTTCCTGCGTCTGGAACTTCCACGATTGGGTTCAAGGTGGCGAGTCCTCCACCGTCCAGCGATCTGAGAGGATCTTCCACTCGAGGAGGAAAACAGATAACGACGACTGTGTATGAATTCCCTGCAGGCAGTATGGCGGCCGCTGATATTCGTGTGAGAGGGAAGCGCAATGGAGACGGAAGTGTGCAGTCGGTATTGGTGACTCCTGACTCTGTGACGAAGGTGTCTGCTGATGGTGAACAGCTTCGTCATGAGGTGAAGTGGACGACACCTCAGGGTAAAATCGAAGGCAATTATCGACTAGAAGTGGCGTCCGCGGACGGAGCGAGGGTGTCCAAAGCATTCCCATTCCGATTCTTTAAGGAGGTTACCATCACGGATGTGAAGGGTGCGTCGTCTGAGATTTTCCAGCTGCCGGGTGTGTTGTCGTTGAAATTGAAGAATGTACCGAAGGGTGTTCGAGAGTCCGATTTGTCTGTGACGCAGGATGGCACAGCGTTGTTCTTTGACCTGTCGCTTGGTGGAAGTTCACGTACGCTGGAGATTCAGCCGATCTCTTCCGACGTACCGTCGAAAACCCAGATCTCTATCTCGTACGTTGGCGACAACCCATCGGATCTGCCTGAGTTAGAGTCAGGGGTGTTTAGTTTGACTCAGACGTATGAGTACACCAACGCGGTGGCGTCTGTTTTCGTGAATATTGATGAGCCGCGCATCGCTGCGGGTGGTCAGAAGGACTTAACGGTGATCCTGTTTGCGTTCGGAAAGGTCAAGGAGACGTCAGCGGGCTCCTCCTCTGTGATCGGGCTCACTATTTCTTGCTCTAGTGAGAGCGAGGGCGAATTCTCCATGACTCCGAAGAAGATTCTGTACGCCGCGTCGAACGATTCGCAGACGGATGTGTCGGTTGACTTTCCTTCGAAGCCGTCGTTTGCGTCATTCGGGAAGCCGATATCGTGTGTGGCGAAGAACACGGATGCCAACTCTTCAGCAAAGGCTTCATTCATCTTTGAGTACTATGATGATGCCGTGAAAATGGACGGCCCGACAAAGGATAAAGGAGATGCGGGTGTAGCGACGGCGTTGTCGTTCAAAATCACGAACGCGACGTGGCCGGCGACTGATGAAGTGGACTGTTCCTCTGATTCTTCTCTCGCTGCCCCGACGAATGTGTCAGCATCGGCGACCTCTACGACTGAGGTGACGGTGAACTTGACGATGCCTTCTTATACCGGGGAGTATTCTGATGATGGCGAGTCAAAGGAGGTAACTGTGACTTGCTGGCCTCGCAGTGCTCGGCAGAAAGCCACGTCGTTCAAGTTTAAGTACTGGCGGTCGCTGACGGTGAACTCGGCTCGTTTTGATAATTCTTACATGAATGTGGATCTCTCCTTCAGTCGCGCGACGAACCGTGCGGCAGCGACGACGGAGGCGTGCACGGATTTGTTCACGAGCAGTATCGCGGGCGCGGTGAAGTGCCAGTGGAAGAATGCGCGTACTCTGCGTGTTTCTTTGGGAAGTGGAGCGACGATTGTTCCGGGTGATTCGTTGGTGGTGAAGGCTGGTGTGATCAAGGACTCCCTTTTCACTAACGATATGCCGAGTAAGACTGTTCCCGTTGCGAGCGCGGTGACGTCTCCAACAGCATCTGGATTCATTAACGTGGCGCCCGAGATTGGTCCTTGTGTGAAGGAAACGAAAGTGGAGTTGTCTCTGTCGGGAGCGCCTGGTGGTCGCACGCCCAACTTTCAGTGGAATGCGACTTGTGATGAATGTTCTGAGACGGAGAAGACTACGGTTCAGACACTGGTGTCTTCTCAGACTACGAGTCAGTTTTCGTTGGGTGTGGGAGCGCTGGCGTTCGGGAAAACGTATGTTCTCAGTGTGACAGTGACGGATTTCTTGGGCCAAAAGTCAACGTTTACGGCGAAGACGCGACGCAATCAAGTTCCGTCTCCGATCGTTGTCGTTCCGCGAACACTGTCGATGTACCCAGGAAAATCGTCTGCTGAAGATCTCAGCATCACTGCTCGCGCGCAGTTCTCGTCTTGTAATGACGAGAAGCCGAAGTTGGTGATGGAGTTCAAGAAAACAGCTGGTACGGCGACGTTTGAGACCAAGGGACCGACGCTGATTGTGAAGGCTGACTCTGTGAAGGGTGGAGAGACTGTGAAGATGACCGCCACCGTCTACGACGAGAAGAGTCCATCGAACCGATCTTCGGCGGATTTGGAGGTGAATATTCTGCGACCTCAAATTGTGGCGACGTTGTCGAACGGCGAATCTGTGAAGGTTTCGACGAAGACGGATTACACTCTGGATGCGTCTGGGAGTGCGGAGGCGTCCACCGGATCGAAAGATGGTTTGACGTTTGCCTGGGCCTGCCAGATTCCTGACAAGCCAAAGCAGGTGTGTCAGAACTTCAATCCTCCGACGGACTCGTCAACGTCGAAGTTCAAGGTGATTGATGCGAGTGCGACGAAAGGAATGCCTGCGGGTACGTACGACATTTCGGTCACGGTGACGAAGAAGGATTCCGATACCAGCGTGAGAAAGGCGAATGCTAAAGTACGCATGGAACTTGTAGAGGATGAGGTTCCGATTCTGTCGATTAGTCGCGATGATACTGGCAAGGTGGGCGTGTCCAATGAGCTGACTTTGCAGGGAAGTATTGTAAACCAGAAGGAAGGCGATGTGATTGAGTGGAGTGTGGTTCCGGATCTTTCGAGTGCTTCTTTGGCCGATGGCGTCACGACAGGTACTGATAAGTTGTCGCTGGGTCTGAAGTCGAATGTTTTGCGCGGTGGCTTCACGCACACGTTCACCATGAAGGTGACGCGTAACGTGACGGGCGGTGGTACCGTGTCGTCGTTCGCGAAGATTAGTGTTGAGGTGAACCAATCGCCACGTGCTGGCGACGTGACGATATCTCCTGCGACGGGCGAGTCGTTGTCGACTGAGTTCAGTGTGGTGTGCGACGACCAGTGGACCGATGATGACATTTCGGTGAATACGTTAAAGTTTGATTACGATATGTCTGTAGACGGTCAGAACTACGAGTCCTTCATTTCTGGATCCGGAAGCTCCGTGACGAATGTGATATTCCCTGAGGGCGGTACGATTGGTACGGTGTCGAACGTTGTTCGTGTGAGAGTGACTGCTCGAGACGCGTTCGGCGATTCTGCGTCTGCCACGAAGGATGTTGTTGTGACGAAGGCAGCGAATACGCTTTCTGCGTTGAACAATCTTTTGAACAACAGTTTGGCGAGCGCTGAAGCGAGGCAGAGTACGAGCGAAACAACCACTATTGTAACGTCTGGTGCGAATGCGACTCAGAAGGAATCGTCCTCATCGTCGACGCGCCGCCGTCGTCTTTTGGTAACCTCTGCGGAGTTGCAGACTATTCGTGAGAAGTTGCAAGACGCGGCGTGCTCTATCTCCGATCAGCTGACAGTTACAAGTAATGTGATTGCGCAGGGCTGCTCTCAGCTGAAGACGCTTTCATCTGGCTCGCAGTCGGAGTATACACAGGCTCAGCTTTTGAAGAACGCTTCTTGTATGAAGACGTTGTTTGAAGCGGCTACTACGGAAACGACTTTGGCAGCGTCAGAGGCTCAGGTCTGTTTGGATGCCTGGTCCTTAGCTGAAGGTCTGTTCTTGAACTCCGGTACAATCAGCGCGGCGAATAACAAGGCTTGGTCCGCTGATAAGGCTGCGTTCTTTAATAAGGTGGCGTCCACGACGTTGAAATCTGGTGCGGTTGGCGCGACGGCGACGACGCTGACTTCATCTGACAAGAAAATGAAGTTGGTGATGAAGAAAGACACCACAACGAGTCTCAACACGATGACATCGATTGGTGAGAGCCCAGGTGTGTTTAACATCTCTGGTGTGGTTGGTGAATTGATTGCTGGTAACAAGCTGGCTGCTGGTTCGGCAATGTACTACTACATTGTCGACGAACGATACCACAAACCCACGGTGGCGCTGACTGCGTCGAATAATGTGCTTTCCAAGATGGTGTCTTTGACGCTTTTGGACTCAACAGGGGCAGTCGTGGATGTGAAGGATCTCAAGTCATCGAAGGTGACTGTGGATATGTCAACGACAGCGACGATGACAGCGCCCGGCTCCGTGGCGTGGTGGTCGGAGTCTGCTTATTCAACAGATGGATGTACCGTAAAGTCGCGAACGCAGGGAACGAATTCGACGACGGTAAAGAGTGAGTGCACGCATCTGACGGACTTCGTGGTGCAGAACGCGCCTGAATGTTCCAAGGTGACGGCGACGCTGTCTGTGACGGGTACTGCGGGCGGAAGCGGCAAGATCACGAATGCGGAGATCGTGTCTGGTGGAAAGAAGATTCAAATCGCGTTGACGTGCTACAAGTTCAAAGCAGTGGACGCCGCTTTCGTGTCGGCTATGTCCGATGCGTTGGTGTCTGATCAGACTGAAGCCAAGGGATGGAAGAACAAGGTGGTTGTGGCGTTGAAGGCAACGAACGTTAACCAGTGGAGCTTGAGTAACTCTGATCGAACTTTGGACATTACTCTCCCTGCTGTTGCAGATTTCCACATCAACCAGGGTGAGTCTATCACGACGACGGTCCCGAAAGCTTTGATGACGAACGATGGAAACGCTGTGAATGACGTTAAAGCTGATGGCTCAGTGGCTGTTTCGGCGGACACTTCCAAGGCTGAGTTTGTTCAAACGAATTTCACGATTGCTCGTGATTTCGCGACTCTTGGAGCGGAAGGTTCCAAGACGTACACTGACTTCAAGAACGCGCTGCAGAGTGAGGTGGCGGCTGCCTTGCGTGTCCCTGTTGATCGTGTCATCGTGGTCAGCTTGAGCTCTGGATCAATCGTGGCGAAGTTGCAGTTGTTTGCTGCAACCACGGCAGAAGCGGATGCGCTGTTCACAGATCTGAAGAATCAAGTGGCCGATGCGAATAGTGCTCTTCGGAAGAATACGAATACGGTGACGAAGGATGTTGACCCTGCCAAACCTCCAGCCAAACTTGTCGGTATCGCTGCGTTTTTCAATGTAGCATCTCCGTCAATTTCAGAGGCTACCTCCCTCTCAGCTTCATATCTCCGTACTGTTCCATTTACGGTGACGCTGAAGGTGACTGGAGATACATGGAAAGATGCAGCAACGAACCAAGATCTCTTCTATGATAAGATTCGTGCAGATGCGACCGGAATTTCCAGTTCGGGTGGATCGTCAGCGACTGGATTCGAGAAACTGTTCCGTGATGCGTTGAAGAAGTCATCTTTCGAGACTAGTCTGGACAAAAAGACGCTGACGATCACGTTCCTTGCTGCGGCGACATTTAAGGCCACTGTCGACGAGACGGTGACGTTTAAGGTTGACACGTCACTCCTGACGAATGCGTCGCCCTCGACGCCTCCCACTCTTTCGGTGTCTCGTGATGGTTCTGCGACTGTGTCGACGAGTCAGTTCACGGCGGAGCAGATCGTGACTGGCGGCCAGGTGATCGTTATGACTTTGTCCGGGGCAGTGTTCGAAAACCCAATGTCTTCATCTTTGCGGGATATTATTGTGTCTGGCATGACCAGTGCTGCGGCGACAAAACCTGCTGCTGGTTGGGATACTCTTGTGGTTCCTGCACTGAAGGCGTCGGCGCTTGCGAACTTCGTCTTAAGCAGCGGCAACTCCAAATTGACGGTCTTGCTCCCTGCTGTGGCAGGCTTTAAGCTGAACACGAATGAGGTCATTAACGTCAAGGTTCCCAAGGCCGCTATTAAGGCGTACAACGAGGATCTAACTACCCAACAACTGACGGTCGCTGCGACTTCGGTTGATATCAGCGCCGGCTTCAAGGTTGTGACCAGTCTGATTCTTACTCGAGATGCTTCGACTGCTACTGGCGCGAATGAAACTGCATTCAAGAAAGACTTCGCTGATAATCTTTCGAAGGCTCTAAAGATTGACTCTTCACGAGTCGTGGTGACGAATGTTTCGCCTTCATCTACGAATGTAACGTTTGAGTTGTGGTCGAGCAGTTCGTCTGGGGCTAATGACCTTCTTGTTAATCTCGTGAACCAGCATAAAAACGCCAATTCGGATCTATTTAAATTCTTAGCGGATGTCGATCCGACGAAGACTCCGGCCGTGTGTGGGTTGGATACCGATGGAGCGATGTGTTCTGCTCGCGGTGTTTGTCAGATCGGTGCTTGTGTGTGCAGTGCTGGCTGGAATGGAGCGATCTGTCAGAACGTCCAGTTCAACGGCTCTAATCAGATTCTACCGAGCTTGGTGTCCGTGCTGGCTCTGTGCATTCTTTTGTCCTCTATGCTTTTGAGAGAATAAACTATATTGAAAGCTGTATAGCTGTAATGCTCTTCTTTCGTCCCTTTGCGACGATTTCTCGCAAGTCTGCAGATGGACGCGCCCGGCGGGGACGCTGGCCTCATCAGTGTGCTGTCTGTCTGTCTGACACACCAATGAACCGTCAACTGGCAGATACAGAGTTAAATCCTCGCGGCCGCGCATCCTTCCATGCTTTCCCATAAAATTATTACTTTTGACCGCACATAGGTGTAATCCATGTCGATAGCGAGGTTGCAGTCGGATCTGTCGTCGCTGGTATCCGCGCTATCCGAGGATCCCCTTGGTGTTGTGTACCGCTCGCATGCATCCGCTCAGGATCGGATTATCGTCGACCTTCGCGATCGACTGGCGACTCTGAATTCAGAGGTTTCGCAACTACGTGAGTATATTCATTTCCCCTTGAGGCTTGATGACCGTGTTTATTATGCATCTGCAATGAATGACATTTCCTTGTTGATACGGTGTAGGATCTGATGTTGGCGGTATGCGAAAGACTTTGGAAGAGGCGCGACCTTCACTGTCGTTTATACGTGAACGGGCGCGACTGTTGCGGTTGGAAAAAGCTCGTGAGCAGAATGAATCGAATCAATTCAGCTCCTCGAATTCGGATGCTCTGGATAATGCGTCCTCACGACGACGATATGCGTCTCCTTTAACCCTCGAAGAATTTTCCAAGATGCTCAATGAGGAAGGCGTTCTTCGCGACCCAGGTGAGCTTCGGCGCGCTGTGCATTACCGCGGGATCGACCCAGCTGCTCGATCGAAAGTTTGGCCATTCTTGCTCGGTGTTTTTGAGCGGGGAAGTACTAGTCACGATCGGGATCAACGGGAGCAAGAACTTCGGAAGGAGTACGAAGAGAAGCGCGCGAAGTGGTCTGCGCTTGCGTTGGCGGGGAATAAGTCCGTGGTGTCTGGT